>JARHVA010000841.1:3847500-3902500 GCA_037957365.1 Torreya grandis
GAAATACTGAGTACCCCCCTAGGGTCCTCCTCTATGGACTCCTCTACTGAGGACCCCCCTAGGGGACTTCCCTACCAATAATAGTATACACCTTTGATGCAGTATGGGGTAAGATTCATTAACTTGGTGGGAAAAATTTATGCATTCCAAAGACTTTAAGGGGTAAAATGAGAAACTAATCTTATATCCATGAAAATGGTTTAACAATAAAAAGTGTTGGGAGGAAATTAAATTATAATTACCCTTGAGAATCAAGTATCTCATCACTTGGAGGGAAACCTCCATCCATTGCTACAAGAGATCAACATGAGGGAAACCCTTCTTATCCATTTTTACAAACTCATTCATGCAAAATAAATGTTGGAGTTATTAATTTTTAGTATGATATTTGTAATCCTTCACCCCTTTATACATCATTCCTATGGCTTCACCTATAAATTCCTCTGAGACTTCAATATTAATTCCTTACATCATGACCAAATGCTTATTCCAGTCAATAATAAAGTCCCTAGCAACATCAACATCATGCTCAATATTCCATAACATTAGTTCTGTGAATCCCCCTATCATAAATTTTTTCTAGACTTTATTTAAGCCACATACCTTAGAATAGGAGGTAGGATATAATCACTCGCTATCTCCCCCATTATCTCTATGCCAACATAATCAAGATAGACATTTAGGAGGTTCTAGAATAAACTGGTTTGGATGGTTCAAAATAAACTTTGGAAGCACATTGCCTTCATCCTTAGGTAATAAATGCACCTCACTTTTTCATAATGGAAATTCATAATTTTAAAACCCATCTCTTTTTGAGAGATGTTTATGTGTGTGTTAACTTGAAATCCATCCTAGCTCATTGTACTTTTATTCTATATAGCCAATTACTTTCCTTTAGGGATATGGCCTCCTTCATGTTAGCTAGTTAAAAGAGGGATTTCTACTCTTATATTAATGAGTAGATATTCCACCCCATTGCCTTCATGATATGTGTGCATAATTTGGACTTATGTCATTCCCCTCAAATGTTGCTTGGCATCTTGAATGATATATTTTATAATGTAGGAGGGGATTATTTTTCCATCCAAAGCATTTAATATGTTTAAATAATCTCCCTCCATAATAATTCTTTCTATCTTAAGGTTGGAGGCCAACTAAATACCCCTAAAACCACCTTGGATTTATCAAAATGGTTTGTTTGAGTACTCAAAGGCCTCACATAGACAACAATCAACAATAATTTTGAATCCCTTATGGCTCCTCTTCTACCTGGAGGTCCCGAGTTTCCTTTAGAAGTACCATCAAAGTTCAATTTATCCCAATCTTTAGGCAGAGCCTTCCATTTTGTGTGTTTATGAATTAGATATTTGGAGGGGGAACTTAATTTCTAAACCACATCATAGTTGATGAAGATTAATTGTGCTAAAGTGGGTCTTGGTTTATTGTTTGTGGGAGGAAAAGCTTTCAAATTTTTGGTGATAGCCTATAAAAATTAGAGAAATACCCCTTTAGGTTGGTGCCTTCTATTTGAGAAAAGGATATCATTCTAGGATTTACACACACTCCATAACTAGTGTGGGTGAGATAAGTACCATAGGAATTCTAGGGATGAGAGATTATATGGTGGTTTCCATTGCTTGATGAGATCAAACATATTGTCTGATTTTACCTAAAAAGGTTTAATTTATTCAACATCTAGTTAAATAATGTTAAACTAAAGGGGAAATTTAGAAATAGTTGGTGGATTGAGTCCTCTACATTTTTGCATAATGGGCATCTATTGAGAAATATCAATCCTCTTTTAGCTAGGTTATCCACTATCAAGATTTTATCTTGAACTACCAACCGAAACAATAAAATGACTTTGGGAGGTAGATGTTTTATCCATATATTTTTCCAAGAGTTCCATTTGTTTTCTAGGTTAAGGTTAGTGACATGTCCTAAAGACATTGAGTACATACCACTATCTTTAACAACCCATAGAAATTGATCTTCCTTAGGGAATGCTAGAATGTGGATCTGCCTGATAGAGGAGTTAAGAGTTTGGATCACCTACACTTTTTAAGTTATGTGCCCTTT
Source organism: Torreya grandis (assembly GCA_037957365.1). Taxonomy (NCBI): domain Eukaryota; kingdom Viridiplantae; phylum Streptophyta; class Pinopsida; order Cupressales; family Taxaceae; genus Torreya; species Torreya grandis. The sequence continues at coordinate 3,849,580 of JARHVA010000841.1, forward strand.
AGTAGGGAGTAGTTTTCAACTTTTTGATCCTTCGTTCACCACCTAATAGTATTTGAATTTTGATCCCAGATGTTCTTGAAGTCTGTATAGAAATTAGCCCAAGTCTGATGTGAGGAAAGGGGGTATCAGATAATCGACATCTTCCAAGAAATTAATTTTCTCTCCATTTCCAATTTTCCATTTTAAGCCTTTAATAAGAATATCCTTGCAGTTGGTGATGACTTTATAAAAAGTGGATCCATCATTAGGACCCTCTTCCCATAGAAAATCATTTGATTTTTGGCCCTTTCAGGTATTTAGCTTTGACAATTCTTGCCCATTCTTTGTCTTCCTTCATGATTAACCATTCCATTTTTGCCAACAGGGCCCTGCTCATAGATTTAATGCTTCTAAGACCCATCCCTCTATTTTATTTAGGGGAAGATAGGATTTTTCCTAAGAGACAAGATTAAACTTGAATCTATCTTCAGTGCCCTTCCATAATAAATTATTTTGAATTTGTTTAATTTTGGTAGCCACTTTGGCAGGGATCCTAAAAATAGATAGTTGGTACATGGGGATACTTTAGATCAAGGCTTTGAGAAGCTAAAATTTCCTTGCCTATGGTACAAGGTGTACATTCCACCGTACAATCTTCTTTTGAAGTTAATCTATGAGGGGGTTTCAAAGCTCAGACTCCATTTTTCCTTTAGAAAGTGGAATGCCCAAATGGCTTGCCAGTAGATTTCCCAACCTAGAATTTCAATATTATAGAAATTTTATTCTACTAAATGAGAGTGTTAATGAAAAATAGAGATATTTTGTAAAAATTAATGCACTAATTCAAAATAGATTCATAATTTTTTAATATTGATTTTAGGAATTTGGATTCCTCCACAGAGGCTTCCCCTACGATAATGGTATGATTTGTAAATTGGTTGTGCATGATAGGTTTGGTATTGAGTGCCATTGAAATTCCTTTAGTCAGGTCCCTAAGTGTGAGCCTTTAGCAAACTCCTTCTCAATGTTTCTACTATAATTATGAAGAGTTATAGAGAGAGGGGGTCTCCCTACCTTAGGTCTCTAGAAGTAGGGAATAATAATTTTGGAACCCCATTTATGATAACAAAAAAATTATGATTGGCTATAAAATTCTAAATGATTTTAGTTATGTATTGATTAAATTCCAACTTTTCCAGAATCAACATTAGGAATTTCCAGGAGACCCGATCGTATGATTTCATCATGTCTAACTTAAGGAACATTCCTTGCATTGAGGATTTAGAGATGGAGTGAATGACTTCATGAAATAGGATGATACCATCTATTATTTATCTATTATCCATAAAATCACCTTATTTCTCCTCAATGGCTTTATCTAAAATATGTTGCATATTCTTTACCAAGATTAGTGAGCAAATTTTGTAAGTGGTATTGAAAAGGTTGATAGGATAGAAGTGAAAATTGTTTTCACCCTAGTTTTTTGGAATCAAAACTAAAAAAGTGTTATTAATTTCTCTGAGGATAGTTTTGGATTGGAAGAATTCTCTAGCAGTCACCTTGACCTTCATGTAAACAATGTCCCATAATTATTGGAAGAAAAATGGGGGGAAGCCTTTAGGTCCTAGGGATTTAAAGCCTTCCATCATGAAGACCATAATTTTTATCTCCTCTTCAAAAGGGACTTTATTGAGGGAGGCTTTGTTTATGTTAGAAATAACTGTGTCAAAGTTATTCAATGTGTTAGTCATGAGTTGTTCATTTGGGTGACCTTTTGTGAGAAGGTTTTTAAATAAGTTAATTTTATGGTGGGAAATATCCTCATTATCTCTTTTAATAAACCCATTTTACATTTTTAATTGATAAATTTTATTTGTATTATTATATCTTGTTACTGAATGATGAAAAAACCTAGTATTCCTATCGCCCTCCTTCAGCCACGTGTACTCAAAATTTTGTCTCCAATATGCTTCTTCTCTTGCTTTGAGGTTTTGGAATTAACACATAATTTATTTTTCCCTATGATGAATCTATTTTTTATTTTCATCCATAGCTGAGAGATCTTCAATTATTGACAGTTATGCCTATAATGCCCTTTTTTACAAGAAGATGACACTGAATACTTATTTATTCCATATTTTTAGCTTCATTTTGAGGAAGATTAGTTTTGTAGTCAGAATAAACATGTACAAACTTGAGAATGGTTCTTTTCACCATTCCCTTAAGGATTAAAATAGATTGGGATGATGGAGCCACATGATTTCAAATATGAAGGGACTATATATAGGCTTTGAGATTTTATCTCCTTTAAAAATAAGAGGGTTGTGATCGAACCCAATTCTATGAAGGGAAGAGAGATTGATGGAGAATTCAATATCTTAGTTCAAGGAAATCATAACTCTATCAAGCAAGACCTAGATCAAATTTTAACCCATTATTCTATTGGACCATGTGAATGGGTTGGCATTTAGATCCACATCCACTAAATCTACATTTATAATGAAGTCATTAAAGTCCATCATGTTTTCTATGAAATCAATATGCCCCCTCTTTTATCCTTGGGAGTAAGGGGGTATTGAAGTCCCCTTAAAAAATCCAATTCCATCTATCATAGGTCCTACAAAAGGTCAGTAGGCTTTCCCATAAATTATTTTTAGTAGATTTGACATTTGCGGTAAAGACATTAAAGAGGATCCATTCCTTGTTGCTATCTAAATCTCTATAAATGATGGAAATCTAGTTGTTTGTCATCCATAATAGGTTTCCTCCAAGATACTCTAAATTCTAAAAAATATCCAGGCCCTTAGAGGCACCTTTAGAGTCTGGGGCTGAAACATGGGAATTTCTCCAAAATTTTATAGCACATGAACTTAGGATAGTTCTAGACATTTTGATTTCTTGGATAATAAGAATAATAGGGTTAACTCTTTTAATAAGATTACAAAGGGTCCTCTATTTCCTAGATTTGTTTAAACCCATGACATTCCAAGATAGGATTTTCATTTATTATCCCAATGGATTTTAAGGGTTTGATGGGAACCCTTTGTTATCTCTTTAGCCATTCTAAATTCCTTGTGAGCATCATAGGTGACCTACCCACTAGTTTTGGGGTGACTCCAATATTAGTTTTTTTTCTCCCTTTTCTAATTTTGGAGTTTGTGGTAAACCCTTCATCTAGGAGTAATTCCTAAGGAGGAGATTTAGTCTCATAACATTATCCCCAATATTTGTTGGGATCCAAAGACTTTAGAAGGGGAGAAAGATGGGTATCCTCAGGAAAGAGAAAATTGACATAGTCCAAGCTAGAGAAGAGGGGGATTTTTCAAACTAGTTCTTACACTGACTTAGAGTCTAGGATAGGATTAGGTGATTAGAGAAAACCCAAATAGTGAGAAGGATGGGGAGGGGGAAAAGGTAAAGGGACCATGTGGAATAAAGTGGGGGAGGGGTTGCTCAGGGTTACAATAGTGGGGAAAGGAAACATGTCATGTTTGGAAGGAGAGAGGAGAGGATCAGGAAGGGGACAAGGTTTGTTTCACTTATGGAAGGGGACATACACTTGTGAGGGGTTATTACAACCCAATAAGAGGAGGGGGAAAAGGAAGATAGGGGAGAAGGAGGGCCCCCTAAGGGATTATTGAGGGAGAGGGGGGGAGGAAGGGGCAGGGGGTCCAGGGAGGGTCACCTAGGGGGACCTTCTCACTCAGTGATATTAAGTTAGAAAAAAAATCAAGAGGAGAAAAGGAGTTATTATAAGGGATACCTTTCGGGTCATCAGATAATAAAACACTTGGAGAAGATCTAGGAGAACCAATTCTAAGTGGTTATTCAACTTGATCCTTTTTTGGTGTTACCTTCTTAACCCACGTGTGCCTGGGGGTGATGGGGTCCTAGCATTTCTTAGGATAGTTTTTGATATTTTTATCCCAAAAATATCAACATGTCAAGTACCCTAATGAATCTCCCTTAATTTTTTTGGAAATTCCTTAAATTACCCCAAAAATCCACTTTACTTAAGCCTATGGAATTTAGAGATTAGACTATAATTTATAGTTTGCAAAATTACAAATTTCTTCCTAAAATCTAGATCCCATAATACACTTAGCTGATAGAAATCAGAGATCTTATTGTAATTTTCAATTTACCAAATTGTAAATTGTAGTCAGAATCTACTTCCTACAATACATTATCTGGTGAAAATTGGAACCCCACTCACAATTTACAATTTGTAAAATTGTAAATTTTAAGTAGAGTTCTACTTTTCACAAACCAAATACCTTGTAAAACCCAAAACTCAGACTACAATTTACAATTTTCAAAATTAAAAATTGTAAGAGGACTTCTGCTTCCCATGAAATACTCCAATTAGAATTAAAAACTTAGAGAAAAAATTACAATTTGTAAAATTACAAATTACAATCTAGGTTCCACATCCTATCGATAAATATACTTATAGAAACCAAAACTCCAAGTACAAATTACAATTTACAAAATTAAAAATTATTCTCCAAGTTTTAGCTTCCCATTTTCAAAGGGTTGACCAGGCCAATATCACAAAATCTAAAGGTCAAAATGCAATTAACAAATTAAAAAATTAAAAAATTTCAAACGTGTTCCCAGACATTAGATCTCCACTAACTACCATCTAGGGGCATTAATTATAAGAAAATTTAATATAAATAAAGCAAATTAGGGTTTGTTAAAAAATTATTTATGTTTACTAATGGCATTTTGGAGCTGTTGCCTCAAATTGCAAACCTACGTACAAGCCATGTCATGAGACCATGACCTTAAGCCACCCCACACACCATTGATAAATTACATACTATTCCTTTTGAATCCTTAGTGTTTTTTCTTATAAACCATCATTTCCTACAATTTGAGCTTGTAGCTAGTTGATTTCATCTTTCTACATTCCTTATGGATTTTATTGCATTTTATAGGGTTTTCTTGTATTTATTAGGAATCATTAGGGTATTAGGGTTTTAATTATGTTGTCATAGAGGATCATTATGTGGTATATTTTTTCAAAAGGTCATGGTTTCCAAGTTTTTCTCAACATAACAAAAATATAGGGTTTCCAATTCAAACTAGTGAATATTCCTAGAATATCCCCAAAAACCAATTGTGAATATTCTTTTAAAATATTCCCTATAGACCCCATGGAATTTTGACATATGATTTACACCTCCATTTCCTATAGGATTTCAACTTAAAAACTACAACTTATATCCCCATAGACTTTTATATTGCTTAGAATAATCTTGATATTTATCAGATTTTTCATCAGGAAATGCAATTATGTTTTGCACCTCCCATCTCCATGAAGAATTTCAACATGCTTTTGTAAATCTAGTTTCTCATGGACTTTTCACCTGCATAGAACAAATCCTACCAAATTTTATTTTTGGTTTTCCCTCATCATTCTCTCCAAAATCCATGTTTAGGAAAAAGATGAAGTTCAAGTCTAAAGGAATCGATGTCACTCTCAGTCTAGAATACAACACAACTAAGATTAAAGACATAGACATAGGTCACATTAACCTAGGTGAATTTTAGACTAGGATCAATGCTAAATTAAAGAATGATTAGGTTTAGAACATCTATGACTCCAAAATACCCTAAGTAGTATCTTTCCCTCTAAATGTGTAAAGCCATGAGTTGGTACTCATGCTAGCACAACATTATGATGTTGATAAGAGAGAAGTGTCATGTGATAGAGGGGAAAAGATTCTAAATCTAGACCCATATTTCATTGAATTCATGTTTATGATAACAAAATTTGATATTTATCTAGATATAACTCTAGAATCATCCAAAAATTTCTATCAAGATAACAACATGAGATGTCAAAGAGTGATGAACAAGAAGTAGTTAAGGATTCCTAAAGCTGCATCCACTAGATTGCCTAAGATATTATCAAGGAGTGATTTTAAGGATGAGGTAGGAGATATAATTATATTACTACATAGGATCACTGGTATCCCTGATATAAAAGATCTTCCAAGATTAGATGTATCAATATATATAGTCATCTATGGGAATAAACAATACATCCACTAGGCACAAATTATCAGTAACTCCCTCCACAAGCAATTGCTGGAGGTACAAACCATAGGGAAATTATACATGACCTCCTACCTAGTATATATATTGGCTAAAGGATAAGATTTCCTAGGGATCAATATAGTAGCTAGTGAGGCAAATAAGGTGTTTAACTATTACCTTGACCTCACTTTTGAGGCAAGTAGACAACACTTTAGAAGATTAAATGATGCATTCATCTACTGCATCATAATAATATTTGATAAGGAACTAGAGAGAAATAGATTATCTGATGTAGCCACTACAAAGATCACCCAATGGGGTTCTTATTTTATCTAATTCCCCACCTAATCCTACATTAGGGTATGTGGATTTAGTGGTTTCCATTTAACCCTTCTGAGATATGTGAGTGATAAATGGGTGTTAATAGAGCTAGTAAGGTAACTATTTGAGACTCACAATTTATTATCCATCAAACACAAGTTAAGAATTCATTTCCCCATAAGTATAGGTAGATACACATGCCCCTCCTTAGCCAAATCCAAGTGTGTATAAGTAGAAATGACACATATGACCCTAAGATATTTGGAGGTGAGACCATTATATGATGTTCATGGAAACATCACTAGCACACTAGGAATATCCACATATTTACATGTCCCCTACTTTGAATATTACTAGGAGGACTTGGATGATGATGATGAAGTTATATTGAGGGACTACTCTAGAATGACCTTGGATCAGGTCAAAGATTTTGACTTAACACCACTCCTTAAGGACTTGGTGGGTGATGAGTCATTGGTAGATAAGGTTTACCATGATAGTAAGATATAATTACAACCCATTCTATAAGTAAGGTGATCTATTCCTAAATCTTTCTCTCTAATAGATAGAAGTACGCATGTGGTCAATAGAAAACTCAACTGGCTTAGCAGTAAATGGGTCCAAATGACCAAAGAGATAGTAAGTATGAGTGAAAAAATATTGAAGCTCAAGGAATAAGGAGTTGAACCATCAACATAGGGTTCTATTGGTGTAGAAGCAATAGAGAAACTAGATAGGCTAGTGATCTCCCATAAAATAAAGAAGAAATCAAAGGCCAAGAAGGGATAATCAAGTAGTTAAGGAAGAACAATAAACTATATGCAATCAAAAATGCATCATGTCTATAAATCAATCTTAACTTGGAGAAGAGATATCATATTATACACTTCTGATTGGGGATACATTATATAATCAAGGACATGACCAATATGGGGATTTGCTAGAACCCAATTAGGGGATCTCTTATGACAATACACAATGCTAGGGAGGATTATAAGGCTTCCATTCAAGTAGAATAATGAAATAACCCTAATTAAGCCCTATGTTTTCATATCTCACTAAACTAATAAAAATTAAAGTAAAGTCTAATATAGTGCTTAATAAATCTTATGACAAAATATGAGGGTTAGTAAATAAACAAAAAAATGCATAGGAGAATTTCAATTAATCTATGTATGAGTAAGACCCTAATACATGGAAAGAGAAGAGTAATATTATTCAAAGCCAATACTTATGATACTTCTATCTACTAAAGAGAGGAACAAAATTAGAGAATACTTACCTAAATGATGAACCCTTTGAGACTCAATATATCCTTTGGCCAAAGGGGATTTACAAGAGGTTGTTGTGGTTTTGTAAGGATCACTAAGAAAGGGAAAAACATCTGAGACTCCTCCACAAGACTAGATTATCCAAGTATAAACCCTAAGCTAAAACTCTTCAAGTAGAATTATGGAAAAGTAGATTATAAAGAAGTACAAGTGAGTAATAACTCTTGTTCATTATTTTAATAATAATGAAATATATATATATATATATATATATATATATATATATATATATAAATAATTATATATATATATATATATATATATAGAGGCCGATTTAACCCTAATCCCTTCCAAAATTTTTGATTGATAAGGTCGACCCATACGACCTAGTATAGTTATGGACAAAAATTCACCAGGTCACGTGATAGGTTGACCAAGACCTGACCTAACCCATAAATGATTTTCACCCAAAATAGTATAGGGTTTATCCAATTGACTTAGTATAATAGACTATCAATAGGGACTTAAGGTGAGGAAAAAATGGATAGAAAGTGGGAAAATACTAGAGGAGTATGTAAAATAGGAGTAAAATCTTATGGAATGGTTTTTAGGAGCTAGTTGGATTGGTAATGAGTGGTAATAAGGGATAATAATACTATGAAGCACCAATGGTTTTCCCACCCCTTTCTCAATGCACCCTTTAAGGTGTACACTCAAGAGATTGAGTCTTGATGGGTTCTTGCAAGATGTAAAGTGTCAGTATTTGATAAAAGTTGAAAATATTATGTGTATACATATTCCCCACTCAAATCTCATCACATGTCACTCAGGTGCAATAGGGGATGATGCTTTGAAATAAGAACATAATAACACACAATGTTGAGGATAAAAAAATTTGAGTATTTTAAAGCATAAAATAAATGAAACTAAATGACTAAAAGGGAAATAACTAAAAAAGTAAATGTATGCATACCTTGACTTACCTTTATCATTAGATGGTTGTTCGTTGTGTTTATATTTTTGATTATGGAGGGCGTAGAGACTAATTTTGACAAACCCAAGAATATAAAACTAAAGAATAAAAAAAAATAAATATAGGAAAGCCAAGATAATTTGTGCTATGTGGATGGGACATACTTGGAAATTTGGTAAGTTGGGTTGATAAGTTATATGTTAGACCAAATAACCAAGTCAAAAACAAGACTAAATTAGGTAACTAAATCCAAGGCTACTAAAGACCTAAAAAATCAAACAAGTAAACCTTAAGTAATAAAGGCAAAGTCACCAATTCAAGCCAAGGATACATGTCAAAAAGATGGTAATCAAACATCGATGTGAAAGTAATAAAAATCAATACTTAAACAAAGATGGGCAAGAAAAAATAGTAAAACAACCTTGATGAGTGAGAAGTAACAATCCTTACTCAATAATCAATGGAAAAATGTGCACGAAAGGTAAAATAACAGTTATGAGTGAGAAGTAACAATCCTTACTCAATAATCAATGGAAAAATGTGCATGAAAGGAAAAATAACATTTATGAGTGAGAAGTAACAAGTCAACCTAACTAAACAAAGGAAAAAGTACATGAAAGTAGAAATGAACTCAGGTGTTCAAAAAAAGGGTGGTACAACAATGACAAATGGTAAAAGGATAGTAAAATAAATCTAGGAATGTAAATATATGGTGTAAATAAAGTAATATTAATCACTAAAACATATTATTTTGTGATAAGGATAGATAAAACTAAAACAAAGTAGTGCTAGCATGTTTTTTAAGATGTGATGAAGTATAGAAGAGGGAAAGAAAATTTAGAATCATAATTTACCTATGAAGGGGGGAAATGAAATGGATACAAGGGATAATGAAGGAAAAAAACCAAGGTAGAGGAACTCTTTTTCAAGGTCAAGACACTCAAATTAAGTTTGTCAAAATAAGAGGACTATCGACCTTAAGGTCTCTGAAGAATGTCACTTAGCCACACAAGTCTTAGGTCAATAACTAGAGTATGTAGATGATCCCATGAAAACTATATACATGAAAACTAAACTGGATCTACCTTCCCATAAGGTGTTACCCACTCTTGACGACCACTTATAAGTTGTTGGTCTACTACAAATATTGGGTACTTGCATGAGAAAGTAGGTAGTACCAAAATATTTTTTTATTCTCCTTTTTTAATCTACTAGCCTATCACACCCCAATGCATCTCAGCTTTATCATGATGCTAACTATGGAGTTTGAGCTTCAACTAGAAGAAGGATTTGTGCTTTGAATCAGATATTTTAGTGTGATTTTGACTATTGAAATTTGTATGTTGCCTTTTGTATATCATTGCTTTTTGTTTCAAATGATTTGGCTTTTAACTTTCTTGAGGGATTTTTCTATTCCTCCTCCATATGGATTTGGAAAAATAAACATGGATGCTAAAGATAAATTTCATTTTAATACTTGGGAATTGGTTGTTAAGAGATAAACTCAAAGAGCATGGTGTTTAAGAGTTTCATAAATATAGGTAAAATAAAAGTTCTATCTTAACTTCGACCTTGTTTTATCCAATGTGGAGTGAAAATAAAGGAAATGAAAATAAATGAAACATGGAACAATTTGAATTACTTCAAATTACAAAAAAATGTAATGAAAGGTGAAAAAGGATTGTAATGATAGTAAAGTATGATTCCTTATCATAATAATGAGGGAAATGGTGGATTAACATGCTAACATAAATTATTGTGCAAATTCCATCTATGAAAAGAAACAAAAGCTAAAGTTGAGAACAAGGATCGAAAACATATTCTAGAAAATGAATGATAAGATGGCAATTTTATGAAGAATTCCAAGTCCTATCCATGGTATTAAACTATAAATCATAAAATAGAAAACCCACGAGGGTGTCAAAAAGTAGGTGAAAAATAAATGAGAAAAATATGGTATTTGTGAGGAAAGCCATGTCCTATCAATGGTCTTACACTACAATTCACAAAAGAGAAATACACAGGATGCCAAAAAGTGTGTAAAAAGAGTATGAAAATAAATAAGACTATGGTACATCATGAGGAAGAGCAGGTCCTATCTATGATTTTTAAATGCAACTAATGAGAGAAAATGGAAACCAAAAGACCAAATAAGGAGTAAAGGTTTGTAAAAAGATAGAACTAATGTGGAGGGTGAGACCCATGTAAGTATCTTTCAAAAAGTGTTAGATAGATAGAATATAGAAAGAATGAAAATAAGGGAAAGATTTAGTAAAAATATTTCTTAGGAATTGAGTTTTGGTGGTCTATTTGAAAACATGGCTTCATTGGTTTAAAGGTGATAGGTGCATAGACCAAGAATGTCTTTGACTAAATAGAGGCCACACCATTTTTGGGAATATTTACCTTCTTTATCATGAGTGTAGTATAATTTAAGGACATGATCACCAACATTAAATGTGTGAATTTTAACATGTTTATTATGTTGTTTATAAATATGAGCCTTATATTGGTGGTTGTGTTGCAAATTAGAAAGACAATGTTCATCAAGGAAATCGAGGGAATGAAGGTGATATTAATGTAATTCTTCATCAATAATGATGCCATGAAGAGATATATGAAGAGAGGGAAGCTCAAATTCTAATGAAAGGTTTGACTCTGAACCATAAATTAGAGAGAACAAAATTGCCCCAATTGTAGTACGTATACTAGTATGATAGGCCCATAGAGAAGGATAGAGATGAAGATGTCAATCTATGTAGGTTTCATGAATTATCTTTTAGAGAATTTTGTTGACAATTTTGTTGGTGGCCTCAACTTATCCATTACATTGTGGATGTTAAGGTGTGGAAAATTTATGATTGATCTTGAATTTAACATAGAGTTGTTTGACATCCTTGTTTTTGAAATTACCACCATTGTGTGAAATGATAGTATGGGGAATGCCAAAATGACAAATAATTTGATTAAGAATGAATTTGGTGATGGTGTTACTAGTGACATTAATAAAGGGAATGAATTTCACCCATATGGTAAAATATTATGTGGTTGTGATGATAAGAACATGCCCATATTGAGAGTGAGGTAATTTTATGATGAGATCAAATCCCCACATGGAGAATGGCCAAGGAAATTCAATAGTTTGAAGCTCAATTGGAGGTGAATGAATTAGCCCATCATGAAGTTGGTAAGGAGTAATTTTTTTTTATCAAATTCAATTGCATCCTTTTCAAGAGTGGGCCATAAGTATCCCATACGTAGGCATTTTTGGGATGTACCATGTTCTCTATCATGGCCACCTCAAATGCCCCCATGTGCTTGTTCAAGAAGATGAGGGACCTCATCTTGCATAACATAATAGAGAAAGGTACCTTAAATATTATGATAATAAAAAATGTTATATTGAAATACATATTTAAAATCTTGTTTATGAATGTGAGTTTTTCACAAGAATCTAAGTTAGGAGGATAAGTTTGAGGTTCCAAAAATTGAATGATGTCTTTATACCATGGGCTTTGGTGAATAGTGATAGCCTTAATGTGGTAGATAAGTGAATCTGGTGGTTGAGTAGAAGATGGATATTTTCTTATTTGTATAATAAAAGTGGGATCAAAAATAACTTGGTAGGGATAAAAGAGAGAGGCTGAAGAAGCAAGGGATCAACAATGGAATTTTGATCTTGAGGAATGGGCTTAATAGTGAAATAAATGAAGTCTTTAGTGAGAGTGGTTATAATTTGATGATAATTAATGAGATTATCACTTTTGCACTAGTAATCACCATTGACTTGGTGATAAATAAGCTAATAATCACATAAAGCATGCAAGTATTGGATGTTTAAATCAAGGGTAGATCTCATGCCTAAAATTAGAGCTTCATATTATGCCATATTATTGGTTACATCAAATGTTAAATGAAAAGCTAAATGCATGATTTTTATAGGATAAATTATAATAATGTAACCTAACCCAAATCCTTGAAGGCATTTATCACCATCTAAGTGAAGGGTCCAAGTATCCTCATACAAGTTGACATTAATTTTAGGAGGCTCTTCGATAACTACTTTTAGTTTAGTAGTATCAAGGGGAATATAAGAGTCATTAATATTATTGGCTTGAATATCAGTGGTAAAGTTATAAAAGTAGTATTTAAGAGAAATAACTTTATTGAGACCTTTAATATAGAGAATATTGTCATCTAGGAGACTATCTTAAAGGTGATTGGTAGCTGGTATAAGAGTTGTGGCAAGCTGGTCAACTATGACTTGTCCTTTGGTAGCTTTTTGAGTTACAACATGAAGATAAAATTCCATAAGGAGGACCATCCATTTGGAAATTTTATCTTCAGGAAGAAAGGATTTGGAGAAGAAGTGATGAAGGGGGTCAGAATGAATGTTGACATAAGTAGTTTGGTATAACATCTAGTGTTAATGTTTTTAACTGCAAAATAAATAACAAGGCAATCATGTTCAAATTTTGTATACCATTTATTTTAATTGATGAGGCCTTGGTTAATGTAGTGGATAACATACTCTATTATAATATCATATTATTGGGGAAGCATTACCCCAACTAATATTGGTGTGGAAGAAGTATGCAGAATTAAGGGGTGATCATTAAAAGGAGGACAAAGTGTAGGTGGGTGAATCAATGGTTTTTTCATGTTATCAAGTCTTTTTGACAAGGGTCCATCCATTCTAAATCATTACGTTTATTAAGAAGAGAATTGATGGAGTGGATGTAATACTCCATTTTAGGGATGAATCATATAATTTACCCAAGTTTGCCTATGTAGGTATGAATATATAGAATAGATCGAGGGATGGGCATGTTGATGACAACACTAATCTTACTCGGGTCAACATCAATACCATGGAGATAGACTATGAATCCTAATAATTTTCTAGATGTGACACCAAAGACACATTTATAAGGATTTCGTCTAACTCAATATTTAAAAATATTGTCAAAGATGATGGTAAGATCAAAGAGATGAGTCTTTAAATATTTAGATTAAGCATTGAGGTTATCTACATAGGTTTCAACAATTTTGTAGATAAGATCATGAAATATGTGAGTCATTTCTCATTGGTAAGTGGTTCCTACATTTTTGAGACTGAAGGAAATTTTAACATAACAATAGGTACCCCATTCTATTGTAAAATTGGTCTTATATTGGTCCTAAGGGGAAATGTGAATGCTATTGTAACCCAAGAAGCCATCCATAAGAGATAACATTTCATAACCAACTATGGAATCAATGATGGCATCCATCAAAGGTAAGAGGAAGTTGTCCTTAGGATAAGCAAGGTTAAGATTATGGAAATAAATAGAGATGTGAATGACCATTGTGACCTTTTTATGAATGGGAAATATGTTATAAACCCATTTAGAATAGTCCACTAGTTTGATAAACTTAGCATCAAGGAGCTTGGTGATTTCCTTATGACATAAAGTGAAAACCTCATGTGGCAGTTAACTTTGATTTTGATGCATAGGCTTGGCATCAAGATAAGTAATGACGTTATGCACCATAATACTAGGGTAAATTCCATGCATGTACTCATAGGACCAAGTGAAAATATCATGATATTTATTAAATAATAAGCTAAAAATATTACACTCAGTAGGTGAGAGTTTGTGGGAAACTATAATTGGTCAAGGACATGATAGAGTACCATATTTAATATGAGTGGTTTATTTGATAAGCATAACATTTCCATCTTAAAAATGGTATGGTGCATTAGGTAAAACATAAATTAGATTAATTTGGGATCAATGGTATCAATAAAGTTGTTAAAACAAGGGGTTTTGGTTTTAAAATTCCTAAGTTTATGATGTTACCAAGGAAGTTGAGGTTCTCAGGCATGAAGTATTTCAATAAAAGATTCATCACTAGGCAATGTGGGAAGAGGACCATAATACTCAAAATCTAATTCAAGATCTAGAATCTGATTACCATGGTGATCATACTTAGAATGTATTTGATGAACATCAGTTACCTTGGCATCGAGTGTAATTTTGAGAGTAGAAGAATGAGATGGATCATAAGGGATTGATGTGTCAATGGTTTCATTAATGGGGGAATATTAGATGCAATGATGGGATCTATACGTGGTAAATAAGTAGAAATATCTAGATGTTTAGAAGGTATAATTTGCTCTACCACCCAAGGAGTATCCATAAGTGGAGAATTGGTAGGAGGCACATGACCTTTCAGATAAATTTTATAATTTGAATAAATAGTATTAACATCCTAATTAAAGGCATGGATTTGAGATAAGGGTTTTTGATAATGTTAAACATCCAAGTCTAGAGATTGAGGTTGGGCCATAATATAATTATCATCATATGTTGGAGAAATTGTACATGCTTGAGATCCAAGGGAAGTTTTAGAAGGTGAAATCTCAATATTATTTAATGTACATGGAGACATGAGGAGAGGATCTTGAAACAATTTAGACACTCTAAAATCATTGCAAGTGAAGGCATCTTATGGTAAATAAGGCTCCTAAGTATTGCATAGAGGGGGAAAATTATTGATCTCATTAATAAGAGGAATAGTATGGTCCTGAGGTAATAAGAAAGGAGGAAGCCACTCCAAAATGTAGGGAGGTAGATTGGTAATATTGTAAGTATGTTATTTATAATTAGGCTCATCATCATCTGAATCAACAAGAGTGACTTGTAAATTAGGATTGATGTTGATGAACTCGGGTAAAGGAACACTATTAATCTCAAGAATTATAAGAATATGATACTGAGATTTGGGATTAGGAAGTTGAATATTCTAAGGGTTGGGATCAACTTCATGCTTATACTATTTTCTATTATGTAATAATTTAATGCATTGGATTTCATAAGAAGCAATGGCCCTCATTCTATGAGTCCATGGGCTACCAATGAGTATATTATAAGATAAGGGTAAATCAAAGACCATAAGATTAGTTTAAACAATTTTAGGTCCAATTGTTAGGGAAAGCCAAATACAACCAAGTGGATTTTGATTAGTCTTATCAAAACCATGACAAGTGAGATGGGTTTTCTTGAGATGATCCTTATTATAACCAAGTTTTTGGATAATCCACAAATATGTCACATTAATACAGAAGCCTTCATCAATTAAAACTTTATAGAAAAGGGTAGTATTAATGTCTATTTTAATGAATAGTGGTGGATCATCGACACAAAAAAGGATTTCATCATTAATCATGTCTTTTTAAATAAATTCAATAGAAGGCTTGGAAGAAGGACACATAGTTTCAATAATATGTACATTTGTAGGTTGAGGTTCAATAGAAGGTAGTTCTTCATTTATAGAGGATGGATATTCAATTTCTTTTAATTATTTCATGAGGAACTTGTGATGATAGGGGGAAGTTTGAACCAACTCCATAAGTGGAATATTACAAGGCATAGAGTTAAATTATTCAGGAAACTTCCAATGAGATTTAGAAGAAGAACCAACATGATGTTTAGGAGGTAAAGTAGATTTTGATGGAATAGAAGTGGTTGGGGGTTTGGAAGGAGGAGATGGTTCCTCAGGGGCTTCCAAAGCTATATTAGTGGTGGTAGTATCTTTGAGAAGTTGTTCTTCTAAATATGGATTTTTAGGTTTGGTAACAAGATATTTCTAGTTTTGTAACCTGGGAAAAAATAGGAAAAAAAAGATATAAAATAAATAGTTTAATTTTATCAATAGGTTGACCTAATTTTGTATTTGGGGAGGCAAAAAAGAGCACTATGTTGATAGGGTTGACTCAGTACTATAAGTAGGGATAATAGATAGTCTGTAAGAGACTGTGTTGAGAAAAATGACTATACTAAAATAGGAAAAATTTTGCAATTAATTTTGAAAGTAAGAAATAATGGAAACACATAATCAATTGGGTAAATTAGGTTAATCCAATTGAGGCACACATCATAAAACATTACACCAATGTTGGCTAATACAAGTTTTTACAATACAACATACAATTTGAGCAAAGAGCAAGTAGTCAAATTAGAAAGTAAAAGCCAACTAAGTGGTCATATTAAATGTTGTTAGATTATTAGAATATAATTTTAGATGTGATAGGGAGTTGGTTGTAAGGATATAAATATAAAAAAATATATGGATGGTTTCAAGATGTTTAGGCTAAAAAGGATCTATATTGGTAATGGTATTGGCTTGGTATTGAGGCTTACCCCCTCACTTCACACATAGTAGTGATAAGGGTGTCAAGTGCTTAGCCAATATATACCATTAACCACATGTTTATACTTGGCTAGAAAACCAAGTCAAATTCCCTCTTGGTGATGAAATCTAAGTAGGTAGGCCTTGAATGGATAATTATTAAAATGTATTTTAAGATTTTATGATTTGGTAGTGTGTACATAAAAGATAAAATAGTGAAACTAAATGGTATATTGAAAATCCACCTAATTAGACTATTTGATCTATTCTAAGCATGTAGGTAACACAAAATGAAAGTGTGAACTAATTACTAGCATATAAGTGTTAATTACAATTTTGAAACATAGTACAATGTCATTTTAGATGATAGTGTATGCAAAGATTATAAAACAAATTCAATACTATCAATATTGTACTACGGAAGTAATAGTCTAAAAAATAACTACATCGACAGTGTCAACCTAGTTTTCTAGATAGAATATATAATATAGAACTACATTGATAAGGTCGACCTAGTTGACTGTACAGGGGCAATTTTAAACACTGTAAATTATAAAAAATAGAATTGTAATTAATAAAAAAAATGACAGAGAAGGATAAAAAGGACCTTGGTGGGTTAGAGGATGTAGAATAAAATAAGATTGCTATTGAAGTACCCTAATTTATACTTGCAAATTTTGCCAACTATGTTGACTAAGTTGACTTTAGTTTTGTAGTTCCCTATTTGCTAAAAACTTATAAAATGTACTATGTTGATAGTGTTGACCTAGTATATATTATATAAGTCTATAAATGTATAGAGTTGGTAGGGTTGATCTAGTATCCTGATCTGAAGTCTAAAAGTGTACAAAGTCGATAGAGCTAACCTACTATCCTGTACCTGATGAAAACTTGTACAAATATAATAGAGTCATATTGATGCAACTATGTGTTAAAATTGTACATAGAAGTTAGAGATATATCGACACTATTGACCCAATAATAAAATTATATTAAAAAAAATGATAAAATAATGAAAAACATGAGATAATACCTGTAAAGGTTAGATTCATGTTGGGTTCACTAGAATGTATGCAATAAAAAATACATCATGTCTATAAATTAATCCTAACTCAGAGAAGATAGATCATACCATACACTTTCAATTGGGGATACATTAGATAATATAGAACATGATCAATATGGGGATCTACTAGAACCAATTAGGGGATCCCTTATTACAATACACAATGCTAGGGAGGGTTACAAATCCTCCTATCAAACACAATCATGTAATAACCCTAATTAAGCCCTATGTTTTCATATCTCACTAAACTACTAAAAATTAAAGTAAAGTATAATCTAGTGATCACTAAATCTTGTAGCACAATATGGGGGTTAGTAAAGAAACAACACATGCATAGGAGAATCTCAATTAAGCTATGTATGAGTAAGACCCTAATACATAGAAAGAGAAGAGTAATATTATTTGAATCCAATACTTATGTTACTTTTATCTAATAAAGAGATGAGCAAAGTTAAAGAATACTTACCTAAATGATGAATCCATGAAGACTCAATATATCCCTTTTCTAAAGGGGGATTCACAAGAGGTTGTTGTGGTTTTTTAAGGATCACTAAGAAAGGCCAAAGCATCCAAGACTTCTTCACAAGACTAGATTCTCTAATTAGAAACTCTAAGCTAAGATTTCTCAAGTAGAATGGTGGAAGAGTAGATTGTAAATAAGTGCAAGTAAATAATAAATCTTATTCATTATTTTAATAATGAAAAAATGATCTTGTATATATAGGTGGATTTAACCTTAATGCCTTTCAAAATTTTCATCCAATAGGGTCAACCCAATTGACCTAGTATAGTTATGGACAAAAATTCACTAGGTCATGGGCTAGGTTAGCCAGGAGCTAACCTAGACCCTAATTGATTTTCACCTAAAATATTATAGGGTCAACCCATTTGAATTAATACAATAGACTATTAAAAAGGGCTTAAGGTGAGGAATAGAGGGATGGAAAGTAGGAAAATACTAGAGGAGTATGTAAAATAGGATTAATAGATTAGGGAATGGTTTTTAGGAGCTAGTTGGATTGGTAATGAGTTGTAATAAGGGAGAAAACTCCTATGAAACACCAATGGTATTCCCACCCCTTTCTTAATGCACCCTTTAAGACATACACTCTGAGAGATTGAGTCTCAATGGGTTCTTTCAAGATGTAAAGTGTCAGTATTTGATATAATTTTAAAATATTGTGTGTATAGATAAACCAAATAATCATCATTTTATCTAAGAACATAGCTATAGTTGAAGTAAACACATCTTCAACCCCCATCTCAGTTATAGTTACCACTCTCATATCTGTAATACATCCCTGAACTATTTATATTTTTTCTATAGCTCAAACACTTCCTCTTATCTCCACTCCTCTTTCACCTTAACTAACTCCACCCTCTATTCCCACTAGTTTACCTATGACAATAAGTCCATTTCCAATAATTTAGTCAAGTCAATTGGACACTCAGGTATCCCCTTCATTGGATACTCAAGTTTTCATTCCACTTTCCCATTACCTCACTTCTTCCCATAATTTCTTCCATTTCATTTATAATCCCTTCCATTTCATCCCCATTAATCACCAACACTACATAACAATATCTAGCCATATATTCAATCATTCTAACTTCAATTTTTCTAGTCATCCCAACTCTTAGGATAACTATTACTTCATCTGAATCCTCCTTCATCTTTCCTACTTTACCAACCTTGAGTGTCATTACAAATTTAATTGACTCATTTAAAGATTTGGACTCCATACTTTTACTAGTCCCTAAGTTATAACTCCCTGTGTCTACTCCTCCATTATTATCAATTACATCTCCCACATCCCTAGGAGACACATCCATTTCCGTTGTCCCTACCTCTTCTACTTCCATAATGATATCTATAGGAGAGATAGAGAAGGAATAGGTCCTTGATGAAAATGTGGACCTTCAAACCACAGATGGGGAGGAAATTACAAATACATATACTGATCAATTAGTGACAATATCAGTATATAATATAACACTTGTCACCATATCCACTAGTACATCATATTCAATTGTAGACACTCAAGTGATAATGTCAACATAATAAGATACTACCCCTAGTTAGTTAATACAAATAGTGGGGAATAAACACAAGCAAATGGTGTCCCTAAGTACATTGAATTTTGGTCTTTTAGATGCACATAGGAAATCTAAGACTACTCCCTGAACCATTTCAAGGATATTATATGACTTAGTAGGGGAAAGGCATGTAAATATTATAGTCCCCCCATGAGAAAAAAAGAAAGAATATATAGTGTTGGGGGATTACTAGGTCTCAAAATTTCACCTTGGATGTCTTGTGAGGGAGGGCTTGAAACATGACATTCAAATGATCATTAAATCCCTCTTTGAGAAAATGGATAGTGACAAGGTCACTAAGGATGAAGTGAAGAAAAAAATGGAAAAACTAATGACTACATGAAATAAATTGATTGAGCCCATTATTTAAATAGATCAATCTATCAACTAGATCATAGATCAGGAAACACTTGATGTAGTGATAAAAGTTAGTAGCATGGGAAGGGCCACCAAGGAATGGGTAGAGGATCTCATCTCAAAAGGAAACAAGTTTATTGATATAGTAATTGATCACTATTCAATTTTGAGGGAGAGAGGGTTCACCCTGAGAGAATAGTTCAACAAGTATGAGGGAGAGATATAAAGATTGAATATTTTCTATCTAAAATTGATAACTATGGACTCGATTGATATGGATATCCTTCTTGTAGAAAAGATACTAAAAAATGATGGAGAGCATGGGGATTTAGATAGAGCAACCTAATTCATAATAAAGATGCTTATAGATGTTTCCTATAAGGCTAAATTTTCACATGTCAAGGCCACTGACATGCTCTATGACATCAAAGATTTGTTGAATAAATTTTCATGTTGACCAACAAATTATCAGGAGTAGATATTTTCATTAGAGGAATTTTAGAATAAATTTAAATAAGTGATAAAAATGAATCTACATGAGATACAATTTTTACCTTGAGCTCTATCCACCATTTCATAAAGTATCATAACATATTGGATCAGATGGGTAAAGAGATTCAAACATACAGAGCTTTAAGAATGGAACTCTTTGATATAGTAACATATTGTAAGATAACCAACCTCTACTATTTGGTCCTAATGAAGATAGAATCTTAGAGATCTTCAAGGGTTTTGATGCATAAATTAAGAAAACATGGGCCGATAAGGATAAAGATCCAGAAAAACTGTTGGAAATAGATTAATTATTTCTATCAAAATCATTTTTGTATATTATATATTCATTATTATAAAAGTATTGTAAAGTTGCAAAAACACAAACTATAAATTACAACTATATTTTTGATAGATCTTTTTGAGATAGAGCCAAGTGTAATTTACACTTTCTATTTTGACAGGTTGAAAGTTGTAAAAAGTAGACTTGCAAATTAATCTTTTTATTTTGATAAGTTTTTAATTGCTTAATTATAAAAGCACATATTTTAAAATGTAATTCCAATTCTAACAAAAGTGGTCTGACTTGAAAGTTTTAAAAGTCTCACTTGAAAATTTAAAATTAAGGGTTTTTCAAAAAACTAACTTCAGTTATTTTTTAGTTATCTTTTGTTCAAAAGATTAAGTTTCACTTTGGTGCCCCCCATTGCATGAAGATGAAGTTACAGCTAAACTAGAGAAGAAATAAGGTGTTGTATAAAGATTTATAATTTTACACCACACCTCTAATAGTTTAAGATCATGCCTAGCTCTTGCATGTGTCTTTTCCAACTTATTCACCATGCCATGGATGCCATTACAACTATAGATCATGCCTCTTTTCATGGAGCTTCCATATTTGCATATCCTTCTACTAGGTGTTAGATTTCATTATTAACTAAATTTATTTTATGATATATTTTATATAAATATGGGTAGTATGGCATAGCCCATTCATCTTTTTTTGATATAAATATTATTATGTATTTTTAATAACTCTTCTACATATTGTAACCTGGAGAATGAGAATAAATTAAAGATTTGTCTTTCTTGTTTGAGAAATCTCTATGTATGCAAGGTTATTTGAATATTTATGGATATTTTAATTCTTATTTCAACCATGAAATTTAATTTGTTGTATTTATACCATTTTGGAAGATTATTTGATTAAAAAATAAAAGAATCTTATCCCTTATATGGAAAATACCAGTTATTACCTTTGATTTCCCATTTGTATAAGTTTGCGCTCCTAAAAATTTCAATATATTTTCTATCTAATTGTGTTAGTTCAAGCAATCATAAAAATCCACTATAAAAATTTGGTGTAATAACCATTTTTTATTTTTTGCAATTTAATTCTCAAAACTCTTTTCCAAGTCAAACCCTAGTTTAGGAGAAATATCACTAAAGAAGCAAAATTTATCATGGGATGACAATTTATTAGTTGAACCAAATTTAGTGAAAGGAATCAATCCTTCTCTAGAGGTTCATGCCAATTCTCCAAGGTCCTACAACTTGGAAGTGATCTAATTATATCATTAGATTTTTTCACATCAAGCTATGACATCAATAATGGATGCAAAATATATGTGATAATATTCCTTCAACATATGACTTGAAATGTTGATATATGGGTAGATGATTTCTTTATTCTCAAACACATTGTTTTACATCCATTCACTTCATGTTGACTTTATTTTGATCTTATGTAGTATCATCTTGTTCATAGGTGGAAATACATGCACACAAGATGTAACCATTCTTTGATGGGAGAGTGTTATTGGGTCAATGGTTATGGGTTACCACAAAGCCCTGGTGATACCTATAATGACCTTCAAGTGATAATATTATAAAATAAGTTCAAGAAAAAGGAGCAACATTAAAACATCATGCATGAAATTAATGTTGAGATGGACCTAACCTTCCACCTCTTGATATTGATGCTAACTTTGCCCATGATCCAAGGGCCTTCAGAGAGAACCTTAATCAATCCTCTTGCTATAAAAATTTGACTAGGAAGAAACCCCTAGCTAAAGCGACCACCTCTATGTATCTTTTAGGTTTCCACCTAGATTTGGTCCAACTATGAAAAGAGTTAATATTAGGTAAAAATACATTAACTCTGGCCAGGATGGATTTGGCCAATTCTATGTCAGCCTGTTCTTAACCCTGAACTTTGTTATTCTTCACTTCTAGGAAAATATAAAAATTCAGAAGGTCATGGCCCACTAGACTTTTACCTTTCACCTTTTCCACCCAAGACAGGTTGGGGGAATGTGGGTCATTCTTTTCCTGAGTAAATTTGATCTTGTCCACCATGCCAATGTCATGAGTGGTGTCATGTGGGGTTGCATTGACTCATTATGTGTTATGATTTATACACTTGGTGTATTTTAGTGTTATATATATGGAGAGATCTTGGTATAGTTTTATTGACTTGTCATAATGTGTTATGTTTTTAATTTAATATATGCTCTTTTAGAATATGCATTTTAGATGACTAGGCATGTGATGATATACCATGTGTCTCTATGTTTTTTTGATAGTGTTATGGAAATGATTATATATGTGAAATGTGGGAACAAAATGTATACAAATAATGGAATATGATGTAATGAGTTAGATATGTGTAAAAATATAAATGGGTTAAAAGTTGTTTGTAGGTGAAGATTGAGCTATTTCATTTACACAACAAATGACTTTCAACTTGTAATAAAAGGAATGAAAGGAAAATAGGATATATATTAAATGATGAAAATGAAAACTATGAATAATATTTTTTGCATGGAATAGGAATAGGACCTAATTCTTATGAGAAAGGGGGAACAATTTACTTATTAATAAACTTATAAAACACTAACTTTATTAGATTCATCTAGAGGTAACTATCCCTTAAAAAATTGGTAAATGGGATAAAGTTACCCATTTAAACATATACACTCAAACAAGATTTTTGAAGAAATTTTATTGATATATTTTTTTGAACACTTATTAATTTGATATTGATTTTTCTTTGCTTTTTAATTTTTTTTATGATCCCTTAGATTTAGTCTCATGTGACTAGGAAGATTCATGGCATAATCACATAAAGCTATATGTATGTGAGTAAGGGCATTATTACCTAATGCTAACCCCATGAAACTAGTAAGATACAAGGGCTAAACATCCAAGATTAGTGAAGGGAGACAAATGTAAAATTTTATTCTGACTTACACAAATTTTTGATTTTTACATGAGTTTCTCTTTCTTTATTTATCACACACACACACACACACACACACACACACACACACACACACACACACACACACACACACACACACACACACACACACACACACACACACACACACACACACACACATTTTAATTGTCAAATTCTTATTTTAAGAAACTTGTTCATGTCAGAGGATTTGATAATCCCATTGAGTTTTCTAAAGGAATTGATGGAAGCCTAAAGGAGGTGGTAGTATTAATCAAGGGTAATTTATTCTAGGGTTTTGGGAAATATTTTCACAATAACCCAAAACCAAGGTAAGAGCTCTCTAATGGTAGTGGCATATGCATTGACATGTGAAATGGGATCTCCTTCCCCTTTAAATTTTATAAGTTCAATTAGGGGATGTGGTAGAAGAAATATTCATATGTTATGATTGAGGGGATATTTAAGATATTCTATATAAGTCCCCATAACACTAAATTTCATTAAAGTCATGGTAGGATAAGGTTGAAGGGGTGGTTAGTATAAGGTTATTTCATGTAACTGTTATGAGGAAAAGAGGGTGTTTGGTAAGATGGTGTAGAATAGGCTAGAAAATAATTATTTATCTAGGTAGATTTGGAAAACATATGATAATAATGAGGAATAGAGTTAGATAGAGAAGGGTTAAATGCTTGTATATGAGGAGTATACATGGGTGACATGTAACTCAGAGGGGTGCATGGTGGCATATTATTGATTTATAAAGGGGGAGTATATGTGGGTGGAACATAAATTAGGGGATATAAGATGACATATAATTAATTTATAAAGAGGGAGTATATGTGGGTGGAATGTAACTAAAAGGAATATAATATGGCTGATTATTATCGACCATATTATTTGGAAAAGTGTATGTAAATACACTTCTAATTAAAGCTTGGTTTTGAGGCTAATATGGGGGAGGTATGTTTGAAGCCTATGCATTGGGGATTCCATGAGTAAAAATGTCCCCTGGGCATTAATTAGAAACATAGTTAGGAAGAAGTGTGTAAAATTATTATTGTTTTGGTTGGTAGTTCATTATTGTAATACTAGTTGAGGAGGAATGAACCTAGTTAGGAGGGTTAGATTTCATCCCCAAATTTAGAGTGTCGATTGTTTTCAAAATCATGAATGTAACCCACCAAGGTGGAGATGAGTTAATTTGGGTTATAAGTGGTGTTGGGTCTAAGAACCTCCTTTGTGGAAGGTTTAGTAGGGAGACATTGGTAACTATGAGGTAATTGGTTTGTGGTATAAGCTTCATGAGTGACTATTAGATTTTGTTCTAGTGGGTTGGATATGTTATATTTTCTTTATAAGGGTGTTAGGTTATTTTTATTATACTCAATTAATATTATAGATAATGGATTCTCCCAATGCATTGATTATATCTAACCCAACTTTCTGCATCTAGGTTTTACAAATTAATTAGAGGTATAGTGGCCATGTGAATATTGGCTCTACTCCCACCAATTAGAGTCACATTGTTAAAATTAATATGGTTAATGATTGTCTCTAATGGATCCTATACTTTATGATTTTGACAAAATCAATGTAGCAATAACAATACACAAGATAGATCTACAGTGATATGAATAAATAAAGCATACATAGATAATAGTGAACCAATACACAAGAATTACCATGGGAAAACCTCAAAGAGGTAAAAAGTTCATAAATGTGATATTCATATATTTTAAAAACCAAATCACCCAAATAGATAAACTTCTCATTCTCACTTCTTTAATAACCTTCACAAAACTCTTTGTTCATGCATTGGTTCATAATATAATATTTCCACATAAATTCACAATAGAGGCAAAACCCTATTTATAATGAAATGTGAAGGGATGTGACTATTGTAATTAATAGGTCCAACCATCTTGAGAAAATTTTAAATTAATGATAATAATAAATAAATATATTTTATTTTTACCAATAAGTAATCAATAATTTATGTTTTATTATTTATTTACATGACATTGTTAACCCATGTTAATAAATAATAAAGCATTATTATTTAGTTACTTAAAATTTAATAAGGGTCTTATAATTTTACCACTTAGATATTAAATGTTGTAACAATCCCCCTTAATGCTAAGTGGGGATAAATGCCATAGTCACCTTAAAAAAGATTTTTTAAAAAAAAGTTGAAGTATTTAAAAATATTCATCATGGAAAACATTACCTTTTGAAATAAAAAGAATTATAATCCATAAAGTACTCGAAAGTAAGTTTAGGCTAGCATAATTGTGAGACTACATCTCACAGTTTCTCATGAATAATCACTAAGTATATTTGGAGCCTTTTATAACATAAAGACCTCCATTAAAAATTATTATTATAATGTGTTGAGGTAATAATTTAAAACTTCCACATGAAGTTTACAATGCTTTATAATAAGAATAATTATGAAAAAGAGAAGAAACACATGGCCATTAGGAAGTGGTATTGTCATGCACAATCCCCCTCAATGGCAACTTTGAGAGGCCTAATATTGAATGAAACTACCAAAAATTAGTAGCACCAAGTGTATTTGTGAAGATATCTACCACTAGTTCCTTTGTAGGATAGAACTACATATCTATATCACTATTGAGGACTTTATCTTAGATAGAATGCACATGAACAAAATCTGCTTACATTGTTGGTGTTGTGCACCTACACAAAACTTAAATACATATATAAAAATAAATTTATGATAACATAATATGGTTAGCATCAAAATAACCATAGACAATAAAAATATGACATATGTTTTTCTATGGTAAAACACATTTAAAATAATCAAGTCATATTTAGGCAAATAAGTTCACTACTTTGATTATAAAGTTAGTGAAAAAACGTAAATTACTATATGTAATTCATTATTGAACATCTCCAATATTGACAAGATGAGCGTCCCCAACTATTATGCAATGTACTTATAATAATTTACTAATAATATGATATTAAGTTTAAACATTAGATATCCTATTATAAATAACTCATTTTATCATTTGAGTTTTATTAAAACTTTACAACTTTAATATGATTCAAAAAAATATTGAGGTATAACCTCTCATAAATCAAATATGGATAATTTTAGCATGAAATGCCATCATCCAATCAAACATATATGATAATAAAATAAATAATTTTAGATATGTATGAATAAAATGTATATTAAAGTAAATGATGAAGATGTAATGATACAAACTCCATTTACACATTACATTTCAGCATATCTTATTATCAAACAAAGCGTATAAAAATGCTAGCATAAAAAATCAAATGATAAAACAATCAAATGAGAGTATCTAAGAATATTAGTATAGAATGGCCCCACTAATCAAATGAAATAATCTTAATGATTGAAACATAAAAGATCCAAACTTATTGAGCATGATATTTTTACCATAATGCAATAACTAAACAATGATCATTTTGTCAAATTAAGCATGATGCTATGCATATAATGTATTTTTATGTATAAAAAATTTAAATATTAAGCATGGATTCTATTCAAAATATAGACAACATTATTCATGGCTTTGGTGCATAATAACTAGGAGAAATATTTTTAGAATGCAACATTATTCTAGCCATCTCAATAATGGTGTAATTTTTTCTTTCTAGCAATACCATTTTACTAAGGGGATTAGGGAGTTGTTAATTCCATTTAAAAAATGCAACTAATTAAAAAAATCAAAATCTTTACTAACATATTCACCACCATTATCAAAATTTAATAGAAAAAATGGATGCATTTTCAACACTATATTTGAATTCATTAAATTTAAAGAACATATCAGATCATTCTAGTGTAATCATTAATAAAAGTAATAGTATACAAAAAATAATTAAGAGATACAATTTAAATAGGTTATATAACATAACTATGAATCAATTTTAAAGGATGCGATAAATTCATAGCATGATTCTTGTGAAAGGGGTTAGTATGTTGCTTACCATGCAAGCAAACCTCACAAGTTTCATGATGAGAGGGGATAGAAAGAAGTCCAATAAAAAAAATTATTTGTAGACATATCATGTAAAATTATAAAATTAACATGTCCTAATATTTCATGCCCTAAATGAGATTCATTTTTATTGTGATGAATAAAAACATAAAAAGGAGAGAATATATATAAACCATTATTTTAAATACCTTCAACAATCAAAGAACCATATTAATTTCTAATGGACCATCTATCTTTAATCAATGTTACAATGAAATTATAATTAGTAAGTTATGAACAAGATAACAAGTTTTTTTAATCTTAGGTACATAGAAAATGTCATTTATAACAACATTTGAAAATTTAGTTTTTCCTTATTTAGTTACTTCTAAAAAACATTATCTCCCAAGTAAATATTTTTAGAGATATCTCTAGAATCACAAAAAATATTAGATAATCAAATCATATGGTGCGATGCACTACTAACTAAAATTCATTCATTTTCATTTGAATTAAATAAAACATGCTATAAAATAATAACATTCTGATCCTAATTATTGTCCTAATTAAGGTTTTGATTTTTCTACTTATTTTGATTAGATTTCTTTCCTTTATTATTTTTAGAAGATTGATTGTTAACTCTATCTTTATTTTTATAAAAAAATTTCATTCTATGATCAAATTTATCATATAGATTAACATCTTGTTTGGAAAAATCTACACTCAGTGCACCGATTATTTCCTTACCTGCCTTGGATTGTTGGTGGGGACTTCAATGCTATTCTAGATTTAACAGAGAAGAAAGGAGGCAATGCAAGGCTGGAACCATCTTATTTTCTGTGATGGGATAATATTGTGGATCTCAACTTGGTGGATATCAAGCTCGGTAATGGATGCTTTACCTAGAATAATAGAAGGCTGGGGGACAGATGTATAGCTGAGTGCCTAGATCGATTTATGACCTCCTACTTTTGGGTGGGGGGTGTGTGGTCGTATAGCATGGAAATTCTTGATTGGAGAGGTATAGACCATTGGCCCATTAAATTGACAATCTCTTTAGCTTGCAGTCCTTAGAAACCATCATTTAAGTTTCAGCTCATGTGGTTAAGGGATCCGGACCTATTTGGGTGCATGGAGGAGTGGTGGAGGATTGGTAGACCTACTGCTATAACAACTATGTACACCTTTACTAAACTTCTCCAATTCATCAAATACCAGCTTAAAAGGTGGAATCAGTAGAGTTTTGGTAATATTTTCCTCAGGAAGATTAAGGCTCAGAGGGAGTTGAGTGCCATTACTAGATTTATTAGGGAGGAAGGAATGAATGAGCTCCTGATGAGGGAGGAAGCCAAGGCTCTAAAAGAGTTGGAGGAATGGGAGCTAAGAGAAGAAATCTTTTGGAAATAGAAGGCCTGGATTGATTGGATTCAAAAAGGGGATAAGAATACTACCTTCTTTTTCAATTCAGTTCGTGTTAGACAGCATGGTAATGGGATTACTTCCTTGGTGGCGGATAGAGGAGAGATTATCTCTTCTACACAGGGTATCTTCAATGAAATAGTGTAGCACTTTACTTCCCTTTTCAAGGAAGAAGTGCAGGGGGATGTGGTGGCTAAGGCCCAAGTCCTTTCCAACATTCCTTCTTTGGTGACCATGGATATGAAGGAGCATCTGATGAAGGAGGTATCTATGGAGGAGTTAAAGAAAATTGTTTTCATGATGCTGAAAGGTAAGGCGCCTGGCCTAGATGGTTTCCCAATTGAGTTCTTCCAGGAATTTTAGGAAATAATCAATACAGACTTATTGGCCATTGTAAAAGAGTCTCAGAGGAACAAAAAAATGGTTCAGGCTATGAACTCCACCTTTCTGGCTCTTATCCCCAAGGGTGAAGAGGCTGATCGACTGAGTCTTTTCCGGCCCATTTCCCTCTGTAATGTTTCTTACAAAATTATATCTAAATCGATTGCTGAGAGGCTTAAAAAGTGGCTGCTAGTGCTCATTTTTGAGGAGCAAGGAGGCTTTGTGGAGGGTCATCAGATTTTGGATGGGGTTGTGGTGGCAACTGAGACTATTCATTCCATGATTCAGTTTAAGGATAAGGTGATGTTTATCAAATTGGATATGTCCAAGGCCTATGATAGAGTTCAGTGGGATTTCCTCCAGAAGATCCTGGGTGCCTTTGGTTTCGAGGAGGATTAGATTCGATGGGTTATGAGTTGTGTGAACTCGACCTCTTTTTCTATTCTAATCAATGGTGAACACTCCAATCTTTTTAGGGTTTCTCATGGGCTATGGCAAGGGGATCCTCTTTCCCCCTACCTATTTCTTCTATTGGTGAAAGGTTTGGGTTGGTTGATCAAATGAAATGTGGATGGTGGAGCTATTTTGGGCTGGCATTGGGGTGGTGGTCTCCCAGTTCAATCCCACCTCCAGTTTGTGGATGATGTGGCTCTGATGGGCATGGCTACCATGAGGGAGGCGTCTAACATCCACAATTTTTTGGATGTCTATCTCACTAATTTTGGATAGGTAATTAATAAGGGAAAGTCTTCTATCTTTTTATTTAATACCCCTCCTTCCATACAAAGAAGAGTGGTTCATATCCTCAGGTTTCAAATTGGGAATCTCCCATTGCTATACCTTGGGATTCCAATCACGGCTGACTGGCAGTCTAAGGAGTCATGGACAATGATTTTGGATAAGTTCTGAGGTAAAGTGAATCATTGGACCCATCGTTGGTTATCCTTTTTTGGTAGGGTGCAGTTGATTCAATTGGTGGTGCAGGCTCTCCCTATTTACAGGTGCATGATATAGGTGGCTCCGATGAGCTTCGTTAAGGACCTGGATTCCCTCACTAGGTAGTTTTTATGGGCTAGTAATTTATCTTCCTCTAAGTGGAGTCTTATTAAGTGGGAGGTGGTCTGCAGCCCAAAGAGGTATGGGAGTTTAGGATTAAGGCAAGCCGTGCTTTCTAGTATTGCTTTGGCTGCCAAGTTATACTAGCGCTGGTGTGTGGAACAAGAGCGGGTTTGGGTGAGAGTTTTATCCCATAAGTACTTCTTTGGGATTCCTCAGAAGGATATCCCTCGGTATGATTTTACTGGTAAAGGCTCTGCAATTTGGGTGACTCTCAAGAAATGTGTAACATTGATTAAGAGGGGCCTTTTTTGGATTTGTAGGAGTGGGGTTGAGGCTCAGTTCTGGCATGATTCTTGGGATGGCTACCCTCCCCTTATTTTCCAATATACTCAGCTAAGTACTTTGTCCTAGAGGTTTTGTGATGTTGGATGGACAAGGGTCTATGATTATAAATCCCAAGTCCCTCAGGGGCAGCTGATGGACACCAAATGGAAGACCCCAGAGGAGTGGCCGATTTATGGTATGGAGGAAGAGTGTGTCGAACTCCAGCATATTTTGTCCAACTGCACTTGCAACACTCTTAGGGACAATGATGTGTTAGCTTGGTCACCGAATCCGAAGGGGAAGTATATTGTGTCTTCTAGCTATTAGGTGCTAATTTCTCAGCAGTATGAGGGTAGAGAGGAAGTTTAGTGGTGGAAAAAAGTCTAGAACAAATTCTCCTGGCTGAAATGTAATTGATTTATCTGGACTTTAGTTTGGAATAGATGTTTAACCTGGGATAATATTCAGAAGAGGGGCTTTGCTGGCCCTTCAAGGTGTGTTCTTTGCAATAGGGTAGAGGAGGATTCCTCTCACCTTTTCTTTCACTGATCCTTCACCATGCAGTTATGGCATTTTTGGTGGGATATGTGGCATAGCCAATGCATCCACATGGTGTCCTTAGCAGATTTCTAGTCTAGACTGGGCTGCCCACCTTCTTCGACCCCTTTCATGCAGGATGCGTGGTACGTGGGTCCCATTTTCCTATTGTGGCAGGTTTGGCTGGAAAGGAACCACATGATTTTTTGAGATGAAAAGATGGAGATTCAGCATGTCTAAAATAGAATCAGAGGAATGATCTAGGAATCGATTGAAGCAAAGAGTGAAGTTACTTTGCTGTTACAGAGGGGAGATGCTAAGATGGTGGATCAATTTGGCATCTAAGGGCTTTCTCCAATTTTGGCGTGTGTCAGGAGAAGTCAATGAAGGAAGCAAAAATTTCATCAACTGGGGAAGTGGTTGCCACTGCCCTTTGGTCTTTTGAAAATTAACATAGATGGGTCTTCAAGGGGCAATCCAGGTTTGGCTGGGATTGGTGGGATTGGTAGGGATTCTTCAAGATCCGTGATTTTTATTTTTTCAGCATATCAGGGAGTCCAGACTGTTAATAGGATGGAAGGTTTAGCTATTCTCTATGCCCTAAAGTGTGCCTATGCTTTAGGGTGGAGGAGGGTGATCTGTGAAGTGAATTCTCAAGTTCTGATTCATTTGCTGATGGAGAGGAAAATTTCTAAGGTAAGTTGGCAACTAGCCATGATAGTTCAATAGATATTGCAGGTTAGTTCCTTAATGGATTATGTTTCCTATGCTCATATTCCTAGGGAGTGGAATAGGGCAGTGGATTGCTTGGCCAAATGGGCGTCAGAGGGTGGAGATGACCATAAGGTGGACGAGTGGGAGCAACTGCCTTGTGATTTATGTCAGGAGCTACAGTCCATTCTTGTTGCTGAAGTTAGTGGTGTTGAAGCGTGATGCTTTGACTTTGGGTTTTTCGGTTTTTGGTTCATATTGTTGGTTTTGTAATCTGATTTTTTAAGTATTATTAAAGTTTTTACCCCTTTTATTAAAAAAATAATTATCATATAGATTGTAATTCCCATTAAACTTAGGTTTTTGTTTCTTATTTATAGATTTCTTATTCCTATTTGAGCCATAAGTAGAATCATGGTTAGGTTTTTAGTTCTTATTATTATTATTATCAAAAATAATATTTAAGGTGAGAAGTGCATAAGTGGCATTTTTTTAAGAATCAAAATTATTCATAACTTGCTCTTCTTGAATTAGGAGAACAGATAAATTGGTAAGGTTAGGGACATCTTGCTTAGTTTCATATTTAGATTTCAAAATTGAAATGAAATTTATAAAATTTTCATGAATATTTAATTGAATGATAAAATAAAATAGTTGATCTTGAATCAATTTACAACTACAACCATCCAACTGAACTTTATTGTTATTAATTTTAGGAATAAAATTCACAACCTTTTCATCACCTTTCATAGGTGTAGTTATCAATTCAAGGATTAGATTAATAAATTTTGAAAGATGAGTGTCTTCATGCATGGATTCAAGGAGTTTCTAAGCATCACTAGGAAAATATTAATTATCAATGTGAAGAAGGAATTCATCCTTAACACTCTACAAGATAATGGACATAGCTTCCCACAATTTCTATTGATATGCTTTAGTAAATCATGGGTTACATGTCATCTAGAAGAGGCTTTTTTGGTCTCAATGACAATATTCTACAACTTTTAGGCCATAAATTTAGCTTTGACGTGAATTTTTCATATATTATAATTATTTACATCAAGTATTTTTGATTTATCTAAAACAAAATTAGGTGAAGCCATAACTTCCCTTTAAGAATGACAGTAAATAAATACTTTAAAATGAACCCTTTTTAATGTGAATTTAAATTTATTTTAAAGTAAAAAAATTATGAGTGTAAACACACAATAATTATTCAATATAATGCTAGATAAAGTAAAAAAATTGCAAAAGATTATGACAAAATAAGATGTCACAAGTGTCACAAAAATACACTAGTCTAAGCATAATTATTAACAAAAATATTTTAATGAGGTTTTAACCTATTTTCCAAAATAAGTAAATCATGCAAATATACTTAATTATATAATTTAGATGTCAAATAATGCAAAAAACTAAAATAGAGTTACATTGAAATAGGTGTCAAAAGAGTCACACTTAGAACAATCACCTAGACACTATTATTTAAAAAGTTATAAAATTAATAATATGATGTTTATAAACATATATGTGTCCATAAGATGCCAAAACCTAAGGATCAATTGGTTACACGACTATACTCAATAATGTTTTGACTAGGTCAAATGTCGAAAAGCATGATCAATGGGTCAAGGGTTTTACATGTGAGAGGAAAGAAAAATGAAATTCAATGAAATAAATTTTAAAGAATTCAATATTAAATTAAAAAAAATTATAGGGGTTTTGAACACTAGACCACCCTATTCATAAATTTTTAGCAAAATAAGGCCCACCAATTCATCTAACAAGCTTCTTAACAATTCATATGCACTAATTAATTTTTAAATCTATTTTAATCTTATATATATATATATATATATATATATATATGGAAAAAAACATATCATAATTTTTTTAAATTTTATTACTTATTTATGTAAAAATTAAAAAAAGAGTGGGACCAATGAAAAATAGTATTTATTAAAAAAATTATTTAATAAATATTATCTAGCAACTATTACATATATTTGAAAGCTTCCTAGTAGAGTAATGGCAAAGTAACAATAGTAGGGAAGAAATGGAGAGAAATAGAGGCAAACAGAGGCCCTTGAAATTTGTAAATCTCCTTAAATTCTCTTGACAATGCTATAAATTCTATCAAAAGAGGATTTTGATGACAAAAAAAGATTTTTCTAGCCTACTAGGATGTACAATAACACCCAATGGCTGAGAAAAAATATAGATCTAAATTGTGATTGCCTCAGATGATCTTTATATGTTTTATAGGCCAAACATAAGACAAAACAAACCCTCAACCACCACCAAATAGCTCTTATAAGCATTAATATATTTTTTTTCAATATTTTTTCATTCCTAGGCCACACTTGGCCTTACAAATGGCATCCAAGCTACTTAAAAAAATTAGATTTATCAAAAAAATCCTTCAAATTCTCAATAGAAGATTTATGAGACTTAGA
Organism: Torreya grandis; assembly: GCA_037957365.1. Lineage (NCBI taxonomy): Eukaryota > Viridiplantae > Streptophyta > Pinopsida > Cupressales > Taxaceae > Torreya > Torreya grandis. The sequence continues at coordinate 3,884,470 of JARHVA010000841.1, forward strand.
GCTGGTTGTTGATAGATGTAACTAATATAATAACACCAAAGACAACCTAAATTATTTTTTATAGATTTTTTAGGTAGAAGGTTGTACTTGGCCATACAAATGACATCTCAAGAAAATTTGTCTCTTTAAAATTAGAACTAGTTGTTTGAATGAGGTCTGAACTATTTAATCTGAGGTTGAGATGCTCCAACTCTGAAAGAGAGGCCTCTTCAGAGATCCAAAAAAAATATCTCCCCATATGCTATACACAGGTTTGAACTAGGCTTGAAAACAATTAAAAATAAATATTTAAATTGCATATATATCAATTGATTATATATATATATATATATATATATATATATATATATATATATATATATATATATATATATATATATATATATATATATATCACTTAATCACATACACCCCACTAGTTCTGAAACCATGACAAAATCAATATAACAATAACAATACACATGATAGATTTAGAGTGACATGAATAAGCAAAGAATACACAAATAATAGTGAACTAGTACACATTAATTACCATGGAAAAATATCAAGGAGGTAAAAAACCCACCAATGTGATATTCATATATTTGAGAAACCGAATCACCCCAATACATAAACTCCTCCTTCCCACTTATTCAATAGCCTTCACAAAACTCTTTGTTCATGCATAATTCATGATTTATAATATAAAAATTTCACACACATTCATAATAGGGGTAAAACCCTATTTATATTGAAATGTGAAGGGATGTGACCATTGTAAATAATGGGTCCAACCATCCTTAGAACATTAAATTACCAATGATAATAAACAAATAAATTTTATTTTTATCGATAAGTAATAAATAATTTATGTTTTATTATTTATTTACACAAGGTTGTTAACCCGTGTCAATAAAAAAAATTATTATTATTATTATTTAATTTAACTTAAAATTTACTAAAAGTCTTATAATTTCACCACTTAGAAATTAAATGTTCCAATAGATTTGTTACCATATCCCTAGTTTAATAACTAAGGTTTGTATGATCTTGGAACTAATATTCTACATTTTGGTTGGAAGTGTTATTATTTCAGTTAAACAAAGAAGCTTCACCAATAATTTGTTAACTTCTCCTATATATTTATACACCAAGAGATCATCCTAAATATTGTCTAGACATATTTTTGGGGTTTAGAAATACCATAGAATAAATGAAATGAGGGAAGGAAATGGAGAAGAAAATAGAAAGAATAGATGAAAGTAAAACACTAAAAGATAAAACTTTCACATTGGGTTCACTAATTTATGTACATGTAAAAAACAACATGATAATCTGTGAACTAAACTTCCCAAGGTGTAACCAAAACAACTGACATAATGGATAGATGGATGTATGAATCCATAGACTGGGATAGTTAAGTTGAAGAATGAGGTTTTATATTATGGGTGGTAAGGATGTTTGTGATGGTATCTGATGAGATATACCACATCATAATGTAAGTTGGGGGTGTTTTATTAAAGAAATACAAAATTATAAGGTCCATTTATATTAGTGATGACAAGATGATGAAGTTCCTAATCGGTTCTAGGAACAACAAAGTGGGTGTAATTCAGTTAGACAACTCTATGGATTTGATTGATATTTAAATTTGTCTATGCATGGTCAATGTCATTCACAAGGTGAATGGAAATATGAAGAGAATAGTCCCAAGGAAGAAAGAAAAAGAAAGGTGAATGGCTAAGATTGGATGATGTTGTAGTGGCGAGCTTACAAATGAGGGGGAATGACTATGGGAGGCTCAATAATTCTTTATTTATAATAAAGGGTGGTAATAGATTTAAATATAAGGTGAAAAATTGGGTTGTAATATAATACTTCTAATTTTATCTCTATGTTAATATCAAACTCTATGTTACTAGTAAGTAAAGGAGCTTTAAACCTAGCAAAAATATTTACTTTAATAAGGTAAGGATGTTCTAGAAGTGTCATAGAAGAGGAAATAAAACTTATTTTAAGTGTGTAAATAATTTTAAATTTTCTAGATAATGGTTTTTAAATGAAATACTTTTTATTTTTATATTTTTAGCAAGCTTTAGTGCTCATGCTCATTTTTTCAAGGCTTTTTATAGATGTTTTGACAATGTGTAGAAAAGGGAAATGAATTAATACACTTGATGAAAATATAAAGTTGAAATAAATAAAGTAATGAATATTAAAATCAAATGAAAATAAAATATGTTTTATCCTTTTTCAACATTTTGGATGCATTCAAACTTGAAACTGAAAATTTGAAGGAAATATGTAAGTGCTGATTTTTCATAATTTTTTATAGTTTGGATGATGACTTGTCTAATGTAAAATAAATTATCTTTTTTTTTTTTTTTTTGATTTTATTATGTAAATGATATTGAATAATCCTATTAAAATTTTATGTCTTAACATGAAAATATGGGATCAAGTTTTGAAATCCTAGCAAGCACATCCACTAGGAACATATAAAATTGACTTCACTTACATAAGCTAGAATAAGTTTTGAAAGCATTGAATGTTTATGCATGAAGTGAAATTTTATAAAGATGAAATAATTAAATTTTAGTGTTATAATTTTTTTTAGTATAATACCTAAAAATATCATTTTCTCACTAATGAAACAAATGAATCTTGAATCTAATATCTAAGGTTTGAGTATCTAGGTTGTCTAGGTTTTGGTGTGTGTGTGTATGTGTGTGTTTGAGGGTTGTTTGTGTATAAAATATTGCCTAAAACTAAAATTAATATACTATAGTTTGATTTAATAAAATTATTACTTGACTAATCTACCCTATGTGATATGAAACACTACGTTATTTTAAGGAAACTAACATGCAATCATAAACAATACATCTGGACTATGTTATTTGTAAAAAAGGAAAGAGAGAAGGATTCATTTTATTTTTATTTTATGTGTTTTTTTTTATATATTGAATAAATAAAAATAAACTATTCTAATCAAATAACTGAAAATAATACTAAAAGTAAATCCTCCTACTTGATCAATGGTTATGACCAAACAAAGACAAAATATTGTTATTATGTTAAACATTCTCAAAAAGATATCTCCTCCCCTCAAGGTGACCATGATAAATATATAAAAAATGATGGTAATAATATAAGGTAAAAAAGGACACAAATCCTTCGAAGAGTGAAACTATATTGTGATAAGTTCGTTAACTGATACCAAGACTATGTTGCTAATATAGTGAATTATCTCCTCCAAAACTATCTAGATTTGATGTGAAGATGACCAAAGATGGAGTAAAAATATTTTACCAAACTTAAAGTAGGTGGGATAGGCTATTTATATATTAAAAAAATCAATCTCTAATTCAAAATTTGTATCTAAAAATCATCTAAAATTGAGATACTTATATAAGAATAAAAGAGGTTGCATGTGTGAGTTTAATTATTGGTTGACTGAAAACTAAAATTATGAGGAATAAATATTGATAAAAATGAGAGTGGAAATGATATGGGCCATCATGAGGGTGATAAAAACTTAAAAAAATAGCTAAATGTGAATAAAATAATTTAAAATATGTGAGAACTAAAGTCTCAGATGCCAAATTTTAAAATATGTATAATGTGAAAAACCATCATTATTTGCAGATGACAAGGTAGAAAATGTAACTAATAGTGATAAAATAAAACTTTAACATTATTATACCAAAATATAAAAATATCAAACCACCATAATATAAATTAACCTAATCAGTTGGTTGCATTACCTAAACATACAATGTTGATGCAAAGAGTAGTGGTTTTGTCGCAAATGAGGCAACTTACAAACCAAGGCAAAATAAGTCAAAAAAATAGTTTAAAAGGTATGAAAATATCAAAAAGAGGATACAAGGTTATAATGTCATATATCACAATGGCATGAGTGTAAAGTATTGATATCCTTACATCATCATCAATTTTTTTAGAAATGTTGCACCGTGTAACTTTTGGTGTGTATAGGACCTCATATGATGAATCCAAAGAAGACATAATTTTTTAATAAGATAGAGGGAAATTTAATGCCATGAACTTAAATTTTACCATACTGGATGGTATTATGATATGAATCCAAATACATCCTAATGGATGCATTTTTATTTAGTCATATCTTTGGCAAGTTCTATGGATAGATTTAATTTTTCATTTGGAATATCCTAGAGTTTTAAAGAATTCTAAAGAGGTGATATAAGTGCCTAAGCTTTCATATATCAAGGATAAATTGAATTAAATGTCACAAAATTATATGATAAAAAATAAAGGAGGGTCATACAAATGAAGTAATTTTTTTTCAAGGATCATATAAGTGACATGAAACTTTAAGGAGAGATTTATTTGTATTGCAATTAACATGGATGGACATATCTTCATATTATTGAAAGATGTTTTCCTCAAACCTAAGAAAAGTAATTTCTTATCCCATAGGTGGTATTAGAGTAATTTTAATATAAAAAAAAATCTATATAAAGTAGTTTGATGTCTTGGAGAAGTCCTCATAATCTAAATAAACATGATTTGAAATGAGATTCTATAAAGTTCTATGGGATACCACTTATCAAAGATAAATTGAGCTGGATAGGACTATAAAATAGGACCAAATTTTGAGGTAGATTATCCATAAATGAATATAAACACAATTGAATCTGATTTAGAGTCAAATTATATGGTCTCAAAACTACCGGTATAGTTGAGGCAAGCTAAGCCAACTATAGTGGCCTGGTTAATATAGTTGGTTGCACATAAACATTATAATCAAATTATATTGGTCTGACTAGTATAATAAAGTTAGAATTAGGGAAGGAAATAGATTGTGTTGAGCTATAGCCAATATAGTTGAGAAAATATTATGAAAATATTATTATACCAAGTTAATTGATAGATTTGAATCAAAATTGGTCATTAGAATAAATTATACCGAGTTGGATAATACAATTGGTCCTAAATTGTAAATAAAAGAGTATATAGAGCTAGTTAATAACATCTTTTTTTAACTAGTCATTGGAATACACTATACTGATCTGGTTGATATAGTAGGATTAATTATAAAAATATTAGGTTAGTCGATATAATTGGGCAATCAAAAAGTAGATAAGTAATGATTTATATGGGTTTAATAACTAAACAGTCATGTGCAAGATAATGCTAAATAGTTCTATAGGATTGAGGACATATGTGAATCCAAAGAAGATAAGGATATATTTATGAAAAATATGCTTCATGTTGTTCATGTTCACCAAATTTTCTTATTCATTATATGAATAAGGGTTAACCATGGTTTCAACAACATTAATAACTAGTTGGGAAGAGGTATGAAGTTGACTACTAGTTTTTTAACATTGAGTATGATTTGGAAGAGGATTAGAATAAATGAAAAGATGAGCATTCAATTGATGAATTTATTCATGATTTAACTTGGATTCATGAGACTTAAGTAATCTATGATAGGATTGGTGACATTCTCTAATCATGGATTCAATATCAAGGTTTGGACAAAGAAATATTTCAAAACCTAGGTGTTTAAGCTGATTACAATTTTCATGATAATGACCCCAATTTGCATGAAACCAACAATATTTTGTGGGGTCATACCAGTGGGAGTTAGGATGGGAAAGATCAATATATTTAGGTGAGGGTTTAGGAAGGTATATCCTAATATCATTGAAGGAAATATTTTGATGGATTTCATAATTATTTAATTATGAGGAAGGAGGAGGAATCTAGAATGGACTTACTTTTATAGGCAGGGAGAAAATAAATTCATTATATTTTCTTAGGTTAATGGAATGGATGATTCTCTTAGAATCATAAGTATCATAGAGAACATCATTAGTATCATTAAAGTGCCAATCTTCAGTTGGGAAGGCTTAAATTATTTTATGAGGTAGTCTTATCATTTGGCTTGGTATAAGGCTTCCTCTAATGAGTTTTAAGAAATAATCCTAATATTGTATTTAAATTTGGATTTTAATGTGCTAGTAATTAGGTATAAGAAGTTTCCTATATCATATTATGCTAAGATTTATTGGCCAATGCTTTCTAACATTTAGTTAAGGTTTGGTATCATTTTCCACTTTTTTGTAATTGCTAAAGTGAGCTAAGTTATTTTCATGAAAATAATTTGATTAAAACTCTTGGATAACTACATTAACTAAGTCTTCAAAACTAGAAATAGAGTTAGATCTTAGTTGATTTTAACATTCTAAAGCATCACTATAAGATATTTTGATGAGTAGTTTGGTAGCTATAAAGGTGTTAAATTTAATCTAGTCTTTATATAGGTTACCAAAGGCCTTAAAATTCCAAGCAAGATTGGTAGATCCATTATAGGAGATCGTAGGAGTGATATCACCTATGTAAATATATAAAATTTAAGGGACTAATGGTTTATTTTGAAGGAATTTACTATATTTATTATGAATTCAAGGTTGTGGAATGAGCTTTCCAATAACATCTATAAGGGGGTGGGGGTAATTTTTATTTGAAGCTCCCCACTATACCTATATATGTATAGCTTGCATATTTACATGAGTTGGATTTACATTTTCATCATCTGATAATTATTAGTATCTTGAATGGTAACCATTTGATACATTTATTATAAGACAAACTAGTTAGGATCAAGATCATTTTGGTTGGAGGTAAAGGCTTGAGTGGACTATCGATATGCACTAGATGTGGCATTAAGACTGATAAAGGAAATCTGTGCCATGTTAGTAGCTATACTAGGCATGACATATGAAGAAAGAATGAAGTAAGTCAAAAATTGATTTGCCTTAAGTCTTGTATAATTTTTTTGAGTAGGGAAAGGAAGATATTAAATATGGGGTTTCATCATGATATGATAAAAAACCATGGGGTCCTTACCCCTATGCTCAGGATGCTCTTAGAGAAATATTTAATTTTCACTTGTATATTCTATGTCACATTCCTCTTTAACCTCATGGTATTCATTAGGTGACTCCATGTACTATTTTAAATATTTTTATATGGATCATCAAATTTTGATATAATGGATAACATATTGAAATTTTTTGTAGCACAATCTTGAGACATAGAAACAAGATAAGGAATGATAATCATTTTTGAAAATTTATCAGGATTAGTGAATTCCATAGCATTAAAAGTTTTGTCATAAAATCATTAAAAATATTAATGGGTTTCCTCATCAAATTATTATAATGTATGTTATATTTTTAAAACATAGTTATATCAAGCTAGTTGATGTAGTTGGTACCCCATAAATTTTAAAAACATAATATATTGAGTTGGTCGATATAGTAGGAAGTGTAAATAGGAAAGATGAAGTTGTTTCAAGATAGTTAATACAATATGATTTTAAAAATGAACTATATAATAATATCCAATGTTTTTTTATATAATTTTATCATGTTGGTTGATATAGTTGGGGAAATATTATAAATTATATCAGGTTAGTTAACATAGTTATATAAATATGAAAGTTTTAAAACAAGATTAGGTTGGCTGATATGGTTGGGATTAAAGATTAATTTAAATTTATGATGATAGTGAAGGTGACACTAGAAATAAAAGAGTAAAAACATATAAATGATCCAACCAAAGGTGGGATAAGGTTCATGCCAGGTTCACCAAAATGTATGCATGGGCTAGGATGACCTATAATAATCATCTTTCTTTCAGTAGACTAAAACTAAAATAAGGTCATAACTATAGAGCCTATATATACTTATAATTTAGATAGGAACTTAGAATAACCAAATACCTATCAAAGGGTAATCTACACTATAATTTCAAGAGGAAAAGGTTCTAAATCCTAAGCTTTTGACATGGGGTACAACTCTAACTATGGATGAATATAGGAAAACAATTTTAAAGTGGTGTATCAATGATATAATAAGGATAAAATATGCAAGGAACTGATGAAAAAGGGTAACATATACCAAAGATAGATATAATTTCTAAAATAATAAGAGGATACGTGGTGCAAATGTCAATTAATGGGCATTCTATGCAACCTAAAGTGATAAATGGAAGGCCTAAAAAATCCTATAATTATACCAACTTATTTAGTATATCAAGGAGCATAAATAATAATAAATAAAAAATATAATAAAATAATAATCAAATTATATCTATCTTATAAATAAATAAAGTAAAGAGAGTAGGGACACATATACTTACCTTTGGGTGGACTCGTTGACACCTCAGTATCCCATTTTTGCTCAAGTACCACTTTTTAGGAGATGTTATAGGTTGAATACATAAAATTTAAAGAAAGAGAACTAACTATACTCATTTAGGGTTTACAAATATTTTGACACCTCGTCATTATGACTCTTAATAATCTTAAAATATAATAAACAAGACTAGAACTCCAAGATAGGACTCTACTTCTAACTCCTCAAAATACTACTTAGGAGAAGAAATGTGAGTGTAAGAAAATTATGAGTGTGTTATATTATTTTATAATGAAATATTACCCATGTATATGGCTCAAATACCCAGAACTAACCTTGAAATCTAAGTTGACAATATCATCCAGACTATACAGTTAGAAATATGTCAACTGACACAGTATTGTATCAACCAAGATGAAATAATAGAAATGAAAAAAATAAATAATCATAACTATATAATACATGATAATAAAATAAAAGGAATATAAGTATGAAATATATTTCATCAACCTAGATAATACAACAGGATATAAGGAAGCTAGTAAATCTAAATAGAATGTAGATGGAAAGATAAGGCAAAAAGAGACTCTGAGGAGATTAGATTAATAGTTATGAAGTTATGATAAAATATTATGTAAAGATATATCACAAAGTATCATGAGCCCATCACACCCAATTCATGATGCACATTTTAAGGGGTGAACTTGAGCAGATTGATGCATCGTTAATCTTATACAAGAGAAACTACCAGTAAAGTGATAAAGTGATTAATATAAGGTATATATAGAGTCTACTTAAAATTGAATTACATTGGAATTCCCTTTGAATAATATATTTAAATTATTATAGATAATTTTTATATATAGACATCCTAAGTTTGAATTAGGAACCCATCCAATGCAGTCAAGGTTAGGGGTAAAAATTAAGAGATGCCTTAAACTATAGCCTTCAAAGTTACACAATGGAATACACAACCAATAAAAAATCAACCACAATAAATCATAACTTTATTGATTTAAGTTTTATTAAATTACAAGACATATCCATAAATATAAAAAAATAATAGTACATGATATCAAATGAGATGTCTTACACTATTATATCCTCATGTATCTACTTTCTACTCATAATCTTTGTAAGTATATCTATCTTTAGAATAATATATATGATCTAATCCAAACTCATATCTTAATACCAACCATTATTTCCTCCCTATTTATCATGAGATAATAGTCATGATTATAAATGCATAATACCCTCCTACTTATACTAAGTGATTAGAAAATTACTATTTTTAAAAAATGATTAACATAGCCCTGGTGATAATACATCACAATAGAAAATATTACATAATAACAAAACTCAATCCACTATAACACATCATAGTTATCATGTTATTCCATTTTAATATTCCAATGCAACTCACCTTAATAAGTGGTTAGATAGATGAGAATTACACCCTTTATATTTTTTAGATCACCATGACTATTAAATGGTTTCTTAAGTTATGTGGTTTAACTAATAGGTATAATAACCCCAAATGAACATGTTTCCTTACTACAAACCTCATATCTATCCTAAATTTTACTACATTACCACAAGGATCCCAAATGGATATAGAATGTGTTGTAATGTTACAACAAGCTTTAAATCACCAAATTAATAGTACTGATGCTAGACTAGGTCCTTGTGTCAAATCTATGCTCCAAACTTATTAAAATTTATCGTAATAAATATACTATAAAGATAAAAATACTCCAAGATAGTTTGTAACATTATTATATGTCTACAAAAAATAATAAACTATGCAGTGACTTTGATAAATGCTCTAATGCTCTAGAATATACCATAAACATTTAGAAATACCTCACAATTCTTTGCAACGTAACAGCCCTCATGCACAAATATTTGAAAGATTATTCAAATTAAGATAAAAATTATGTGCATTAAGAGACTTCAAAAAAACTTGTAAACAAATATTTATATGTAATTAGAGAATTTCCTAAAATAATACTTAGTTAACTTTCATAATTTAACATATTTTTGGTTGATGAAGGATTAAAAGTGAATGTAGATACTCCTACATCAAACATCTTGGGTAAATAAAAGTAACATGAGCTCCTACTCATGTGGCTTCTATTGATTGAATTACATATTTTATATCTTTCAATGTGATTATTTATGTCACATATTCAATGTATCAAACCTTCATATTGAATAAATATTATTTTTACATCCTTTTTGTAACTCTTGTATCAATAACCTATTATAATTTCTCAAGCTTCATTTTTGGCAACTGCTCTCTCTAATCTATCTCTCTAGAATCTAAATTTGAATTTGAATATGCATTTACACTATTATGTCCTTCATGATAAGTATTTACCCATTGAAAAAAGGTTGAATGTTAATTTATTTAGGTAATTAAATCTCTTATGCATTCTTATCAAACTTTCACAAAACTTTGTAGAAACAATATTCTTCAAATTCAACTTATTATATGTTCCCTTTTGGAAATTTATCATTATTTAAGTGTTTTAAGAATATGTTTCCAACCTAATACTCTAATTTTATTTTATTCATGTTTGGGTGTTGCTTATAATATGATGTATTTATATCCAATTATTTAGACACTTTATTGTGCACATATTTCATATGTTCTAAAAATACTCAGCATCTGCACTTTTCCTTTGATCACTTATAATTTTATTTAACTCTACAACTCATATTGGACTTAATTCATACTCAATATGAAATGATTTATTTTATATACTCCTATTAAATGAAATTTATATGTGAACTCATATTGCATGATAATATTATCCCATGTTTCTGGATTTCCTTCAATTAAACATTACAACAAATTACCCCAAATCTCATTGTGTGCTTCTATTTTTCCATCCATTCAAGGATAATATGTTAAACTTAAATTCAACTCAATGTTTAATTTATTTCAAAATGTCCTCCTAAAATTTATTAAAAATTTCACATCTCTGTTTGATATTATATTGCATGGAAACCATGTAGCCTTACAATCCCCCTTAAAAATAATTTAGAAATGTTTTCCACATTACTAATCTTCTTACAAGCCACAAAATTTGAGGTATTTGAAAATATATCAACTACCAAATGTTTTTTAGCAATGTTCATCACATTACTAGTCTTCTCACAAGCCAAAAAATGTGAGTTCTTTGAATATATATCAACTACTAAAAATATTGAGTCATTTCCTCTCTTTTTTCTAGGCAAAATTAAAACAAAATTTATGCTTATATACTATCAAGGTCTCTTCAAACTATGAAATGGATGGTACAACCTTGCATTATGACTGTTTCCTTTTTCCAACTAAAATAATCTTTAGTATTGAAAAACTTTACGTAAATATGTGTTTATTTGTGACAAAAAGATACTTTTTGTCTACTTGTGGTAATATGTTTTCATAACCAAAATGACCTGCTAAACCCCCACTATGTTTCTCCCTAATCAAATTCTCTCACATTGAACCCTTATATATAGAATATTTCCTTTGGATAATAATAATTCTTGAAAATAATAATCTAACCATGGTGTTTTGTCTCCACTCATTGGTTATACACATGCCTTCCATGCTTATTTAAAATATTCATCATTTACATATTTACTGTTGACTATTTTTGACCCCCAAGTCAAAATGGGTTAACCCCTATAGTTTAAAACTTTTTCATAGGGCTCTCCAAGCTTGTAGATGGTCACCTAGGTCTTGTAATGGTCTTCAAGTGGTCAATTAATCCTTGTTTAGCATTGGTTAAGGTTTTGATCTCTTCATGAATTTGTATAGTCTTCAAAGGTTATTCGTGAGCTAATGTTGATTATTCATGTGTGTTCAAGGTCAAATCATTGTGATGTGTTACTTTATTAGTTTTTATCATACCTTCAAAGTCATATAGTCATGCATTAGTCTTCCACTATGTTTATCATGAATCCCAATGTCTTTAAGTCACTTTCTAATCCAATTTGAATAATGGTACATGATTTTCAAAAGGACAAGCATTAAAAGAGATATTATAATGTATATGGTGTCATCAGGTGGTCATATTCAAATAAATTTACAGACTAACATCCAAAAATGGAGAATATTTCAAAAGGTGGTAGTTTTAAGTCACTTTATGGCCAAGAGGAACCACCTTTAGGTGAAGATGTGTATAATAGTGTTTTTAAACTTATCCACATGGAAAATGAGCTTACAAAGGTGTTGAGAGGTCAAAAGATGCATAAAACATGTCAGAAGACTAGTATAACTCTTCAAAATCTCAAGAAAAGTAAAAGTTTATGTTTTTTTCATGAACATGTAGATGAATTGGGTCAAATTCTCTTAGGCATAGGAGATACCCCTCGTGGGCTTAATATTCATGAAAATATTTCATGGTTAAGGGGTTGAGCTATATGAACCATCACTAACAAGATATGTAGTTAAAAATACCTACTAAACCCAAAATGCTCATGTTTTAAACTAATTTCACAAAGTTTGGAGATTTTCAAAGCATTAAGAGGATTTTATGAGGTTTGTATGGATATGCACAATCATTCCATGTTTATTTCCAATAGGTTGGCATGAGTGACCTTCCATGGGATCAAGAGATTCCATGAGAGATATGTCATAGGTTACATTTGAAGTTTTGGAGGAGTTGATAGTTCTCAATGTAGATAAGTGTTGGTTAACTATTTTTACCATATTCCCATTCCATTCAAGACTCTCTAGCCTAATTGGTAATTCGATATCAATCCTCGAAGAGGCATTCATGTTTTCATGCTTAAAAATTATGTTTTAAAGCTTCCTTAAAGATGGTTTCAAAAGGGTTTTATATTGAATTATCATAAGTGAATGAGGATAAATATATAATAATAAATGTAAATGTTTAATTTAAAAATGATCCCAGGCTCAAAGAGATCAAACTTGCATCATATGAAATATTGAAACATGAAAATGTAGACCTATAGGTCTATAAAATTGTAGGTTTACTTTCAAGTGAAATATAATGAAATTGTAAAATAATAATTGAGTATGAAAACCCAAATTTTAATGGAGATGTAGTGTTTTTATACTTTGAATATTTCAAGATCAATGGAAAATGTGTGTTTTCAAAACCTAGTGCTTAAAAGACCCAATCACCACCTACAGGCAAAAAGGCAAAACTTGAACAATTTGAGGCCTTGATCTAGTTGATAATGTATAAATATTTACATGTGAAACTTAGAGAAAAAATAATATATATTCATCTAGAGTCTAACCCCTCACAGTTCTCTCATTGGATGATCAAATGAATTGAGAAAGTAAAAAACCTAAATAGGCCTACAAGTAGAGGAAAAGGAGTATACATGTATGGTCAATAAAGGAAAGTGCTAGTAGGTTTGAAAGAGGATAAGTTGAATGTGAAGGAGGCTTAAATTAACTTTAATTACTTTCAAAATTTAAATATCCTAGTTGAAGAAGGCCATATTTTAGAGTCTAATATTTAAAGGATTCTCAACCCATCACCTACAACCATGTCATGAATAGATGCAATAAGAGAGAAATGTATGCTTGTGAGGTTGTGAAGTCTTGAAGGTTTTATAGTTTAAAATAATATAACTAATCCATCAATACTATAATAAGGTCATTATTTTTCTCAGTGATTTGCATTAAGATCCTAAACTTCAAAATTACAATCAAGACGCCAAATGATCACCTATAGGTTGGTCTGATTAGCTCAAGTTACTTTCAAACTTGAGAAGAAGATGTAGTGTACATATTAGAGTTTGAGTTTAAAAAGATAGATAAGGTACAAAAGTAATTTAAGGTTAAATAAACCTAAAGGAAGATGAGGGAGGATGAACAAAATGAAATTCAGTTGAACCCTATAGATGCATGACCAAGTACTCCTAAAAGCCTGCCTACCTAGAGTGAGAGGTGCCTAATTGTTTTGAGAGAGAATAAATCTATGGAAAGAATAAAACCACTTAAAAGTGATTAAATGATGTTAATTTGAACCTACATGATCTCCAAGGTCAATAAAAATGGTGTAAATATGGATAGGTTTGTTTAGGTTAGTAAGTTTAAGATCACACACTCAGACCTATATATAAAGTCATGAGAAAAGTGGTTTGATGAAGGTGAGATGATAATATGAGGGAAATATGAAGTGTAAACCCTAGAGGGGTATTCATAGGCAAAATAAAATAAGGAAGTGGTAATTTGGCCTATGAAACATTCTTGAGCCCTTCTAAGTGCAAGACTACAATTCAAGATAGACTTTATCTTGCTTAGTGTGAACTTGAAATTATGAATAGGGTACAATGGTTTAGAGGTATGGTGAAAGGGTCCCCATAATTCATTATTATAGCATAAAATTTTGGTTTAGATATCCAACCTTTATGGATAAGTTAAGATTACAGACCACTCTTCAATGGCATAATAGAGACCCAAGGAGCACCTTATTGTGATTAGATATGTATGAACAAGTTTCATGGGAAATTGATAACCTAGGGATAGTTTAATACACTTGTGTACTTTAAATTTGTTGCATTATTTTATGGGTTAAGGCCCTAGGGTTTATGAATAATTGTTAAGAACTTAAACTACTCTATATCCTTCTAAAACACTAATAAGAACCTAATGAGAGAGATTGGTTTCCAAAGTGACTTAAATGAGTTGGATTGATATTGAAACCACCTGAACATCATTTATCACTCTATGGAGGTCCTCATCATGTACCTTGATGGTAATGTCACCTATACAAACACATTAAATGCTTTAATTTTCTAGTGTTTTAAACATAAAACAATGTTCTTGAGCATATGAATGAATGGATATCATTGGTAGATGTGACTTGGGTTTATTATGCCTTCTTAGGTTAAAATATTCAGTCATTTACCTATGAAAGGGCTCCTACAAGTTTGAGTCTTGAGGGTAGTATGAAAAAGGCTTGTGAAAGGCTAGGTTTTTTGACCATTTCATGGTTCACCTATCTACACAAGGTTTCATAAGCCCAAATTTGGCATGGAGTGTGATAATAAGTTGGGGAAAGTTAATAAAACACTTATTTGTGGTTTCTCATGTGTGTGATAAATCTAGAGCAAATTATCTATTTCTAGGCCCAGAGGCTTAATTAAAGAGAGGAAAACATAGAAAAAGTACACTCCCACTCAGATTCAAGTCATGAAATTTGGAAGAAGATGTAAATGAATACTGGGTACTCATAAATACACTTATTTTCCCAAGATAATTCATACATTATTCCACATAATGAAATTTGTGTGTTTTCAAGGCTACAAGGAATTGGGAGAAAATGCAAGTTTTGGGTACAAAATAAGATATTTGGAAGTGTTTTATGGATCCAAATGGATTAATTCAAGAATATTATGATTAAGATAATACTTCTATGGAAATATATTGTATCCATAAATTTGGAGTTAATATTTTAGCTATTTGAGCAAGGAGAGGTGTAGAAGACAAATGGGATTTAAGAGACCTAAGGAGTTGTGTGATGATTGCCACTAAAATGTCAGTATAAGGGAGTTTTTAAATGCATGCTATGTGTCAAAAATGAAGTTTTAAGTAATTAAATTGTGAGATAATGATCAATAAACCCATTTATCGCTCCTCACATGCCAATATGGGCTGTTTTGGATGAATGATGAACCATTAAGCTCTCCTATGCTAAGTCCCTTGAAAGATATGATTAATAAATGTAACACATGTAAAATAGAGATTTTAAAGTCTATTAACAACTTCCATATTTTTTTTAACTAGCTCCTTCATGAGAAACACTTTTCAATTGATCTTTCCTACACCACTTCTCTCTCTCTCTCTCTCTCTTCTTGATTTCTCTATACATGCTACCTCTTTTGGCATCGTAACACATCCACACATTGGTATGGGAAAGCCTTGATTAATTTAATATTGATTTGAATTTATAATAAATATTTGAAATGGATTATATATTTTCAATTCTTACATAAGTTTATGAAGTATTTTTGTTGATTGATAAGTGATAGTTTTCCTTCCTTGCATTCATCTATCTCTTTCATGTCTTTACGTGAGAAATTTACTCTCTAACAAGCCATATGATGTGTAGCTAGAAGATTTGTGTGATTTTAAGTGTAAGGAGGGTTATTATTGCCCATTATTAGGCCTATTATTCATCCACCTTAAAGGATACATTGCATTCTACCTTTATATTGAAACACTTTTGTTAGGAGACCCTTGGATTTTTGAGATCAATTTTGTAGTTATCTTCCTTAGTGCAGGTTCAAGTAAGTTTTGGAGTTTACATTGGTGTGTCACCTCCAGTAGAGTATTTTCAATCTATTTTTATACATTTTCATTCAAATTGAGTAGTTTAGTGATTAGTGTTAGGTGTTATAGATGGGAACTATCCCATAATTTAGAGATTCATCTCTTAGAATTGTTGCCCACAACATATGAGGTGTTTCAATGTTATTCAAAATTTGAGGAGGATTGAGTATCCATCCTTAGGGTGAAAATTTACTTCATAATGTCACCATGTCTTCCAGTCTCAATTCATTCAATAATAAGACTAAGAAACTCAAGGCATCTATGGGAACTTCTAAATTTCCACTCCTATATTAAAAATAATAGTTATGTAGGAATTCAACCCACTTCATATGCCACTGATTCAAATTATTTTTAATATTATGAAATATAATTATTTATGATATGTATACATGATAAAATCCTTAGGAAATAAATAATGTATCTAATTATTGAATGCTTGCATAACTACATAGAAATCCTAATCACATATTGAATACTTATGTTTCACATCATTTAATTTCCCAGTGAATTATGCAATAGGATTTAATTATTAAATTAAAATGATCCTATTTATATGAAACTAGACTCATAATTTATTTGAAATAATTTTCCAAAATATGGTAATGCTAACATTGGCTACTCAATGAGGGGAGGCCGCGGGCGGGAAGAGGGAAGAGGGAGTGCGGCCATGGAGATGGCTGTGCTGAAACCCTAATCATAGTGGCCACCTCTCGAGCTTTGGAGACCAGATCCCTATGGAGGGAGCCTGGGTGTTTAGCGCGGTGCGGAAAAGAGTTATCCTTATTGTGCAATTTTTTATTTATTTATTTTGCTTTGGATCTCTGTTTAGTGGATGGAACTTGGACTGGTTTTCTATTCCGAGTTGGATGGCCACCATGAACTGGTTTTTGAAGAAAATAGTTTTTGGATGGGGGAAACTTTGTTTCCTCTATGGTTTGTTTATGAGACGCGGCACCCTGTTTGGGGTAAATGGAGATATCCTTTGCTGTGGAGGAGCCCTGCTCTTGAAAATAATGCAGATCTGTATTTTTCCTCGGTCTTCCATTTTGTGGCCGTCGTGCTGACCATTACCCTATTCTGAGCAGATCGATGTTTTTTCTAGAGAAATTTAGATTGCCATGGCGGTGTTTCCTCTGGGTGTAGGGGGTGATCTTTGTAGACTTTAGGGTGGATGGGTTGGGCGGTGGTGGCGACGGGACTGGGGGTTTGGGCTGCGCATTTTTTAGGGGTTGAGGGATCGATCCTGGTTATGGCCCTCCCTATTGTTGGTTGGATCTGACGGTGTCTTCTTCTTTCTTGGTGACAAAGAATCCAATGGTTTTATGGGGTTCTTTTGTCACGATTTATGCTGGTTGCTAATGTAATATTTTTTTAGCATGGTTTCAGGTTGTTAAACCTAGTTTTGTTGAGGTTTCAGGTCCTTCTAAAACCTGGTTTTGTTACTATTTTTCAGTAGGTTTTCCTTCCTTGGCGGTTTGTAATGTTTTATCTTTCTTGATCTGTATAGGGTTTCGGGGCCCTTTCAAAACCTATTTTTACCTTAATCTAA
>JARHVA010000841.1:3905000-4115000 GCA_037957365.1 Torreya grandis
TATTTGAAAAAAAACATAATATGATAATTAATATTATATTTACATTGATGTAATATATTATCTCAAAATTTTCCCACCATAATGATGTGTGACCTTTAAACTTTACACCAATGAACCTAACTTGCTTGGGATCTTCCATACTCTTGTACTCTCTTAATTTTCCAACTTAGTGATTTAGTAAATGAGATATTTAGGATTAAATATTATATAATGAATTATAAGGTTAAACATTATGTTATTAGTGATTCTTTCAAAAAAATTCATGGATTGATCTTAAGGCTCATAAACCTCTTCTTTTATGTCTTAGTTCTTAGGTGCTTCTTTTACGAATTCAATATCGATTTCATTATCCACTACCACAACATCTCAGCATTGTGTTTTCTCCATGGATTATAATTAGATGTGCATATCTCTAATAAATACTTATAGATTTAAAAGTCTTAGCGTTCCATCTACTTGTATCTTTCTTTCATTCAAATCACCTATCTATGTCATTTCATTAGAAATAAAAAATCCTCTACACCTTATATCCAACAGTCTCATTGGAAGATAATTGTAGTTAATGTTTACCCACAATTGAACATGTGGAAAGTAAAAATATCATAAAAGGACTAAAACCTTGATTTTATACCCATGTATTCATTGTTAGGGTTTCAATAAATATATGCCTTATATCACACAACCTTCATAGTTACACAATATAATGCATGATGTAATAAAAATTCAGCAATAATAAATTATATATTTAATAATTTTAGTTTTAGGAAATTACAAGTCACATCCATAAGGAAAATAAAATAGTGATACATAATCTTAAATGAGATTCATTACAACATCAAATCCTTAGGTATCTACTTTCTAACTCATGGTATTTTCACGTTTAACTATCTTTGGAATACTTCTTATCATCTAACTTCTAAACTCAAATATTCATACCAAAAAGTCTTTCATCCCTCTTTGGAAAGAGTTTAGTTGCATGCTTATAAATGAGAAAGAACCACATAATTACACTAATATCTTATATACCCACTAACAACATTAAATGCTTAACATAATCCCAATGATTACACATCACAAGAGAGTGTATCACATAATAACTCAACTTGATGCCATAAAACACATCACAAGTAGAATGTTATATCATTTTTATATTCTGATGCAAAATAACCCATAATAAATAATTAGATAGATGATAATTAAATCCTTTTATATCTATTAGATCACCATGACCATTAAATGGTTCCTAAGATATGTACTTCGATTGATAGGTATAAGAACCTTAAATGAACATGAAGTATTACTAAAAATATCATATTAATCTTGAATCTTACTGCATATTACTAAAATGTTCCCAAATGGATTTAGAATGTAAAATAATGTTATACCAAGTCTAAAAGTTTCTATTTAAGTGTACTAATGTTAAATTAGTTTTTTGTGTTAAATACACACTCTAAACATACCACCAATTATCACAGTACTTGTGCAGTGGAAATATAGCTCCTCCAAGACCTTTTGTAACATTTTTTTTCTTATATGGAAAATAAGTAAAATATGTAGTGACTTTAGTAAATTCTATGACTCTCTAAGAGATACTATAGGCTATTATAAATTCATCAAAATTATCTATGCTCTTACACTTGATCAAAATACTTGACAACCTTATTACACAAATATTTGAAACATTAGTCAAACTAAGACAATAATTTAACACATTAATGGACTTACACAAAACTTACCAAAAAAAAACATACATAATCATAAACTTGCATAAAAATAGACTTAGCCAATTTTTTCTATTCTAACATTTTTTATTGATACAAGATTATAAGTGAACCCAAATGCTCTTGCATCACTATAGGTGTGAAATCCAACCAAGAAAACATGTGAAAATTATAAATCATAGATCCAAACATTGAATAAGATATAAATATGGAAAAATTCCTCATAAATTTAAAGGAGACAAATTTGGTGGGCTACCTAATATTTCGTGCGACACATTTGGAAAGACATAAAATCCATCTTATTAGAGAAAATAATAGAAGATGAATGATGGGTGTAGATATAAGGCCTCCAAGTATAAAAAAATAGAGAAAATAGAGAAATAAAATAAAGAGAGAGAAATGAAACCACATAGAGAATAATAAAGAGGAATAATAAATGAAAAAGAGCCAATAAGAGCTTAATTCAAACCCACAATCCATACGTATAAAATGACACTAAATATGTTGCAATAATAAGTCTTATACCAAAATTATGTGTCTACATATAGTTTTTTATTGTACAAATCTTATTTCTATTATATTACATGCATTTCATATGAATTCCTCCTTTGAGTTTGTTCTTCACCTCATATTTCCTCTAGATTTGACACCTTAGATTTTATTTTCTTTTTTTCTTAAAAATTATTCATGCCACCCAATTTTAATTACTTACTACATTGCATTGACCATTTCAATTTGAAAATTGATCACATTCCAAATACTTGCATATATTTCCCAATAATGATAGCATATATATTAAGACCTTATATCCTAGAATTTATTAATTTATAAGAGAGGTTTTAGGGTGTTTGTAATCTTCTTCTTTTTCTTATTATTATTATTATTATTTTGTGTTCCTTGTTTGGCATAATTTCCATTATTTATTGATTACTCCTTTAGATTCTAATTTTATTGATTATGTTAATATCTCTTCTACTTATATTTCCCCTTGGCATATTAACTACAAGGCTCTCATGTGCCCAACACTATAGTTGTGTCAAAGATGCAAAGTCCCTAACATGTCTCTCATATACAAACATATGGAGGTCCATGTACATGTGAGAGATCTTGAAATTTATCTAGAAGTACATGGTCATCCTCTCTTCCATATCTTGCATAATATGTTAGAGTTTATATTAAGAAGATATATTTCTTATGTTAAATTCCATAAGGGTGCTTAGGAATATAACCATCTACTTGTATAACCATGGTGCATCTTCATGGACAACCATCTTCAATAGAAACCCATCCTATATTAGGAACAATATATCTCCCCATATAGTACTCATGAGCTAAGTATTGTTCCCCCTTTGTCACATACCATTTTCCCTAGCACTAAAAATGAAGGTTATTAGTGAATTTAATATTAAATGATAAAATTTAATTTGTTAACTTTATGTTTATTTTAAGAATATGGATAGTCATGTATCAAATTTACACATGGATTTAATAGTTTTATTCATTATTTTTATTGAAAAAATTGAATTATATTATGTAATGTAAAATAAATTGATTTTCTTATATTAAATTAACATTAAATAGATTAAGTTTATTATATTGAATTCATGTGAAATATATTTGACCCAAATATATGGATTAATGTAAAATGGAGTTGAATTGCTTATTTAATTAATGCCTAAAGGAATTGATGTGTTTATTTTTATTATATTTCACATGGAATTGACATGCCTATTTTGACTCAACACCAATGGAATTAATGTGATTATTTTGATTTAATGTCAAATGAAACTAAATTTATTATATTATTTAATGTCAAATTGATTTGAATTTTTTTATAATTGATTATATTAATTTGATGTGTTTATATTGATTAACACCATATTGATTTTATTGGTATATACTATCTAACATCAGATAAGATTGACATGATTTAATGTTCATGTTTAGAAAAATGTTGACATTTATGCTATAAATGATTAACATATCATTTAGATATTTTAAACTATATTAACCACTTGATTGTTTTTTCTGAGTGTGTGATCATAACATAGGTTCTTCCCCTAATAAAAGTGAGGGTATCATTAGGGATATAATTTTAAATACATAATTAAATACAAGAATGAATTGTATATAATAATTTAAACTATCATTTGACAGTGAACTTATAAGTAGAACCATTTAGTTCCATTGTGAATGGGTAGGTAGTTTGGTTATGACTTTGTCTTTTTTTATTTATTTGATTTATGCACTTACGTCAGATAATGACAAACATCTTGGGTGTCTTAAAATATCTCACTTTATATAATTTTATATTTCCTTGATATGTGTAATAGGGATGATGTGGAAAACCTATTTGATGTCGTATGTATTATGATTAATTCCTAAACTTGTGACCTTAGTCACTAAGTGATTTTTTAAGATTAGGGATCACATAATTTTTTCCAAAATAAATTATATTTAATAGTGAAATTAAAAGTGTGACTAGGAAGTATGAGTTTTAATCAAATTGAATGCATGAAATACGGATGATTTTAATTATATAATATTTTAAATATTGAGAAAACAATGGAAATTAGTTAGGATGCATGTAAATACATGTTAAGCTATTGTAGATGATTAAATTTAGGTTTATTTATTAAAATATTCATTTACACTTTACAAATATCTCTCAAGTATCTACCATTTAGTTTTTTATGTTTTTGGTAGCTGATAGGCTTGCATTCACCATGTCTATGGGCTAAAATGATTGTCATATAGTATGAATCTATTATTTTGATTATCTAGATCATGTGTATCCCATCATATGCTCAAATGATGATATATTTCCTTTACTATTAGTTACATAGCTCCAACAACCTTATATTTTCTTAGATAGTTTTGTTTAGACTTGGATAGTAGCATTGACACTACTATCCATTCTCCAATGCAAGTGACCATGTCTTATAAACACTCAAATTTGTAAATCTTTATAAATGTACATATCAACCTATTATGTTTAATTAACCATCCCATGAAGAAATTTTCAAAATAAATTTATAAATATAAGTTTAATCCAATTATTCATTAATCTATAAAATACCAAGTAAACACCTATTCAAGCTTATTAAATCAATTACATAGCTAATTTATACTAACCCATTCTTACATATTTCTATATCCATCATAGTAATAGTCATATTAAAAGTCTAAAGCATTTGGAGAATAACCCATTAGTAGTATTTGTCAAGTTAAAATATAGATCACTATATGCACTTACATATATCATTCTAAACCACTGTTCACACATAATCCAACACATAGGGGAGAACTACATATGTCTAAGGCCCTCTTCAGATTATAGGATATGTTAGCAATGCTCATTGATAGAGGGGTCCTTGAGGTCAACTCAACTTTTTGAGACCACTAACCAATTTTTGGCAACGTTATGTCTTAATAAGAGTATATCAGGTTTAAACTATATTCTTATATCAAAATCCCATGTGCATAATATGGACACAATTTGAAAGGCAATAGAAAATCTAAAAAGACACAGGTGGAAATTTTGGTCAACAATCAATATTTTGTACATGATAGATGTCTTGAAGCATGAAAAATATCATCAAAACAAGTGTCCATAGGTGATTTAAGTGTTTATGTTGATAGAAATCCAATTTTAAAATTTTGCAACTAGATCAGAATCATCACATAATTTACTTTTTACACTTGAATCACTTAGATTTGCCTATGCATTAGTGTATAATCTAAGTAAAATTTATCCATTATATTTTTATTATTAGAACAGTGAATGTTGTAGTTTATATATTTAGCATATTATTAGATTCAATATTTCTTATCAAAATATCAGTAGAGTCTAAATTAATTAATTATACTATTTTTTAGAGTAGATTATGCCTTGTTTGATTAAGATACACTCCTTTCTATTAATCCTTATTTTTAAAATAAACATTTGGTGAACCTCACATTTGAGTACTTATAATTTCCATTCTAGTTTACCCTAGGGTTTTATGATTTTTTGATCTCTAAATTGTTAAAATATATTTAAAAAAATATGATCTCTTTCAAAGTTAAAAGGAATAAATTATGTTCAAATAAATGCATACATATCATAATTTTTCCATTGGTAAAATCATCATGATAATAATATCTTATTATATTTTGTACATTGTTACATTAATCCACACCTTAATTAAATAGGTTAAAAAACATGACAAATCTAACACAAATGCATTTATTCATAACCCTTATTGTCATAATGTTTATCATGAATTATTACATGTTACTACTAAGTGTCAAAGGGAGTTAATGAAAAAAGTATCATATACATATACTAGTGTAAAAAAATCCAATGAGGTCATTGATAATATTTCACTCTTCAACTTATTACACAAATCTTCTTGATACAAATATATTTTATTGCAAGCATTACACATAACAATCTTTCCAAAAAATGTGCAACCACCATATGTGGCCTTTATGTTAAATTATATCAAATGGACATAACATAATATTTATTTTGAAAAATAATATTTACTAGTCCAACATATATTGATTATTATTTTTCATTATATATTCAAGCATGTTTTTACAATAAGATGGTTAAGAGGGTACTTGTGGATAATTGTTTAGGACTTAATATTTTTAATATATATTTCATTTCATTATTTGTCATTGCAAAAAAATATTTGGAATCTTTTAGTATGAGTATTAAGGGATTTTATAATGTCTCATGAAAGGTCTTGGGTTAAATTAAATTGCATATTACTGTGGAACCTCATACCTTACCTAATTTATTCCAAGTTATGCCAATTGATTTAAATCACAACATAATTTTGGGATGTCATTGGATACATGAAATGTATGTGGTCCCATATATTTAACATGCATGTTTAAAATTCAATCATCAAGAGTATATTTACAAATTTCCAATGGATACAAATCTCTTCAAATATTATGTGATGCTCCATTTAATGAATGCTTACATGTCATATTCATACATTTCTGATTTTGGCTCTAGTTTTTTATTAAAACATGAATACAAAGGTCAAGGATTAGGCAAAAATGAGAAAGGTATAACCTAACCTCCTTATATATTAAAAAGTACAAATCAGTAAGGTTTGGGGTTTTTATAAAAATCTATGGTTACCAAACAAAATAATCATAGCAAACCATATTTTATAAAATCTAATTTAGAATGCATGTATGTACATCCTCCTACTTCTGATCTACAACTTTCCAATTTTGATTTGATTGATAAGATTAATGGATATTCAGATAATGGATGAGTTCTTTAATGATGAGTCATTAGTAGAGTACTTAGTGACATATGATGATCTCCATTCCTTCTATCATAAAAAATAATTTTTATCATGCCACCTCTATTAATTCTTACTTTGGTGAGAATAATGATTCCAATATTCGACATGATACACATGTTATCATTCCTACTACATTATTTTGTAGATAGATCCACCTTATTTAATGAGTAAACAATACAATTTAATTATGGAACATAACATGATCCTCGACCAGTATTATTAGCTTTAATGATTTAGGAAGATGAAGGAAAAAATTATCGATCAATTTTACATGATCATCCAAATTTATTTTCTTAGGATTATTTTGACATGCTTGAAATTGGTCCATCTATGGAAATACACAACATACTGCTATATCTAGATGAAAAAACTGTCAAGAAAAATATTCATAAGATGCATCTCAAGATAGAATTGTTGGTAAAATATGAGATACAAATAATTATAGATAAAAGTTTCATTATATAAACTACACATTATAATTGGGTTTCTAATATAGTTCTTGTCAACAAACCTAATGGTGACATTCAGTATTGCACAAATTTTTGTGATTTAAATAAGGCATATCTAAAATATGATTTTCCACTACCTAATATAAACATGATAATTTATTCTATCACTAGATATGAGAAATTTTAATTCATGGATGGTTTTTTTGGTTATAATAAAATAAAGTTTAATATTACAGACCAAGAAAAGATGACATTCACCACACCTTGGGGAAAATTTTGTTATATTATCATGATTTTTGGACTTAAGAATGCTGGAGATACTTATCAAAGGGTAACGACACATATTTTTCATGATTTTATTTATAGGACTGTCAAATATTATGTTTATGATATTTTAGTAAAATATAAGCACTGGAAAGAGAATAATATAAATTCAAGTCAAATATTTGAACATTTGATAAAATTTAATGTGTGATTAATCCAAAGAGTGCATTTTTAGGGTACCTCCTCAAAACATTTTGGGCTATATTATTTCTCAACATGGTATTGATGTTTATATAAAAAATAAAAATCCCTTATTGAGATGTCTCCTCGACAAATTTAAAGTAGTTATGATGTTTACAAGGTAGAATTCAAGCAATTCAAAGTTTTATATTTTAACTAGCTGATAAAACCATACCTTTTATATGTTTACTAAATAAAGATAATACATTTTCTTGGGATGATGTGTGCCAATAGAGTTTTGATGTAATCAAATTAAAATTTGGCAAATCCACTAATGTTTATGCATCTAATAATAGATAGACCATTGCCTCTTTCTATTTTAATAACTCACGGGGATTTGGGGATTTTATTAGCATAATATGATTATGATCATAAGGAAAGAAAAATTTATTATATTATCCATCAAATGTTTGGTTATGAATGTAAATATAATGAAATATAGAAATTATGTTTGGCATTAGTCTTTCAAACACAAAATTTATGACACTACATGAAAAATCATGAGATTTGTGTTATCATAAAAGAGGACCCATTAAAATTTCTCATGAATAAAACTCATATCATAGGAATAATATAAAAATGGGTAATATAACATATAAAATATGTTCTAAAATTAATCTCTCAAAAATAGGTAAAATATCAAGTAATATTGGATCAACTAGCCATAAATCCATAATCTAATCATTTTCACATGACTCAAGCTTTTCATGATGAGGTAGTAGCTTATCATGTATTACATAACACATTGACTATGATTTTTGATGGATATATATGTATGATAGGGTCCAATGTAAGTATCATTCTTTTATACTCTTATTGGTTGGCTTTTCCATGCAAAAATAATATAACAGAATATGAATCCTTGAGCATTGGTTTATGTATCTCACTAAAGCTTCATGTTGGGCATATTCAAATTTATGCTGAATCATATTTAGTTGTTAATAAAAATACAAATCATTATAAAAAAAATAAAAGCATTTGATTTCATATAAACAATGGTAGATAGATTGAAATAAATATTTGACACATTTGATAATGAAAGTATCCCACATAAGGATAATCATCATATTAATGCAATGTTTAGTGTGAATTAGTTAATTCCATTATGCATAAATGATAATTACATAAATTTTACATTATGATATTTACATCATATTTTAATTATGATAGATAAAATGTATGTGTTATCAGTTCGTGTAGACAAATTATTATGTCAGGGTTTCTATTTACCCATAATGGAACATGATAAATTATGTCTCTAATGTAAAAAATATAATAATTTAATTCATGGACCATCTCATGAATTATATCTGACTGTTTCACAATGGCCATTTTATCTTTGGGGATTTGATTTGAATGGAAAAATAAATTTGGTAGTAACAGGAGGCCATAAATTCATCATTACAGACATTGAATATTTTACCAAATAGGTAGAGGCAATTCCACTTGATGTTACCACTAAAGATGAGATTTGTAGATTCTTGATGACAAATATTATTTATAGGGTTGGTTTACCTTTAGCTATTATCATAGATAATGAGTCATGATTTGTGAATAAAATAATGAAGCATTTTTTAAATAAATATAATATCAAGCATAACTTTTTTACACCATATTACCCATAAGGTAATGGTCATGTAGAGGTAAAAAACAAGACTATTATTAAAATATTGGGGAGAAAAATCAAAAAATATAGTATAGATTATGATTTATGCCTTATGATAATACCATACTAGTGTTTATATCCCTACTTGAACCACACTTAATTCTTTTTTTTATGGTGCAAAGTCAATTTTACCCATTGAGTTTGAAATCCCATATTTATGGGTTTCTCTCAAGGATATTATTTAAGATAATGAATACCATGAAAAATTATTATCTTAGTTAGAATAACTAAGTGAAAAACACATAGAGGCTATTCATCATCTCTAGGTTCATTAGGATTATGTTAAGTGCACATATAACAATAGGGTTTAACCACATGAGTTTAATGTGTGTGATTTGGTTTTTAAATAAAATCAAAAGAATGCCACTACGAAAAAAAAGGAAGTTCAAACCAAAATGGTTAGGCCATTTTTAGTTGTATAAAGGTTGGATAAAGGTTTATACCAATTGGATACACTCAAGGGAAAACCCCTCAAGATCCAAATTAAAACTATGCACTTGAGCACATATTACCCATAAAAAAATCAAATATTCAAGAAAATATAGACATTCAAATAAAGCAAAAATATAATTTTTTTAGCATTTCACATGTTTACTAGATCTTGCATATGTTTTTTACTTTATGTTAGTAGATAACATATCATTTATATACAAACATATGTTTCATGAGTACTTCAGTGTGATATAGGCATACATGAGATCGGTGATACATGAGCATGCATATGTTGGACCTTTATTTTTCCCATGTGAAACACTACATTGGGGGCATCTTGATTCTATAAGATTATGATTGACACCTTATATTTTTTTATGATCATTTCAATTGCCATACTGATATTAAAATAAAATTTGCACATGCCTATACTCATGTTTCTATCTTCAATAATGTACTTAATATGTTATTTTACATGACATTTTTCTAACACATGTATGTAGGGATTAGTACAACATGCTTGTGTTAGTTGATTCTATTTAATTTACATCATATATTTATATTGATTATTTAAGTGCACTTCTTATTTGATTATTTGTCTTTATTATGGAACATTTGCACATGTTTATTGTTTGATGTCTATATTGTCTTGAATATTTCTTGTTTCTTTGGTGTGTGTAAATTTGCATATGTCTTTCCCTTGAGTGTGTGGTATTTGAACATGCCTCTTATTTACCTCCTAAGACCCATATTTGTGTGATAATTGAGTACTCTTGTGTGTGTTTTTGGTTGGTTTTTGATCTTGTTATCTTCTAGAAATTATCATGGTACACATCATGCATCTTAGGAATTATTATGTGGACATACTATGAGCTTCATATATATATTCACTTTGGCATGACACTACTATATGCTTCTTTACTATATGATTCACATAGATACATCATAGTTATGTTTATTTTAATGAGATAAGGTTGCTCAATTTTTCATTCCCCTCACCTCAAAAATGGGGCATATTAGTGGGGGCATGTCATAGAGACATGATTCAAAATACATATACTTGACATAATTGGCATAATTTGATCTAGTTTACATGATTCTAATATACACATGGGATAAAATTATATATATTTGACATATATTTGGGACATTTATTTTCATATTTGTGATATATATTATAATATTTATAGACTAGAGGTTACATTTTGACAAATACTTCACCTTGAGATACATTGGAGGTGCATATGCCATAAAAATGTACCCAATTATAAATACATTATTCACATTATCCCAATATTCATGAAGTGATTCTAAAAAGATACATCATTTGAGATTTTATCTATTATAATAGTTGGATTATTTGATTAGTGTGATTGAGGTTCTATGCTCTTGATGGACTTGTCACTATTTTACATTATTTTGAGTTGATATGGTTATACCATTTGACTCAGGCAAGATTGGCTAGATTATGATACACTAGAGTTGTGCGATTGAGATTATGAGTTATTGATGGACTTATAAAAAATCACCCTTATAATGTATCGGGACATGATCACCCTAAAATTCCTCTATTCATATATCCAAGGTTTAGTTGTGAAATTATCTCCAATGTTTCAACTAGGAAACACCATTACCAAAACAAACTATTAATGGGTAACATGGTTACATCAACACATGTGTGTATTCTTTCAAGCAAAATTAAATTATTCATTTTCATATTATATGAATAATTACACTCATAACATGATTTTGGTTACAAGTCATACACATGGAAAAAAATTAAAACATGGCTCAAGTAAAATAAGGTATGTTGTACACACAACAATACACATTTATTTACTTTAAAACAATAATTTCATGTGTATTTATTACTATATTAAAGGAAGGGGGGATGTAGATGCTTAAATATAGATTTATATGTTAAACTAGTCTTGTATAATTGAAAAATATCACTCAATCCTATACCCTTTAGTTCTTGCTCTTCCTAACAACTAATAAGATTGCATTCCCCACCTCACTGGCCCAAAATGCTTATATTATAGTCTGAACCTATTTTTTTGATTATCCACATCACATATAACTCATTATATGCTTAAATTATGATATATATCCTTCACTATCAGTTCTAAAAATCCAACAACCATTTATTTTCATATATAATTATGTTTAGACTTGGACTATAATGTCAATATTATTGCCCATTTTCAAATGGAAGTGTTCATGCCTTATAAACACTCAAAT
Organism: Torreya grandis; assembly: GCA_037957365.1. NCBI lineage: Eukaryota > Viridiplantae > Streptophyta > Pinopsida > Cupressales > Taxaceae > Torreya > Torreya grandis. Next base: position 3,917,329 of record JARHVA010000841.1, read on the forward strand.
TTTAGAATATTTTTAAATGAAGGGTTAGCCTATTATGTTTAATTAACCCTTTTAGGATAAAAATTTCAAAATAAGTGGTATAAATACAAATTAAATCCAATTCCATATTTATCTAGCAAATACCAAGCAAACACATATTCAAGCTCATTCAATAAATTGTACAACTAAGTTATACTTCCCTATTATTCCGTATTTATTTATCAGCCATAGGAGTAGTAATATTATAGGTATGAAGAATTAAAAGAACAACCCATGATTAATATTTATCAATTTGCAAGATAGATCACCACATATACTTACATATAACATTCTACACCATTGTTCACACACAAGACAACACATAGGGAAGAACTACATATGATTGAGGACCTCTTTAAAGTATTGGATATGTAAGAAACACTCATTTATAGATGGGTACTTGAGGTTAACTCAGATTTGTGATCCCACTAACCCATTTTTGGCAAGGTGATAAGACCTAATATGAGGATCTAAGGTTTGAGCTATATGACATAGAAAGACTATGTGTGTGATTTGAACACATAAACTAAAAGGTGATAGAAAAAACATAAATATTCATGTGGTATTTTTAGTCAATAGTTAATATTTTATATAAGGCATATGCATTGAATCACATATAGGAGCATCGAGGCAAGTTTCTATAGGACAATGTAAGTCTCCTTACTGATAGAAAGCTAATTCTTAGAATTTGAGGATTGGATCAAAATAATCATAAAATTAATTTTTACATCAACATCATTGATATTTGATTATGTGTTAGTGTATAAGATAAATACAATTTATCCTTCATATTATTATTATCAAAATATTGATTGTTATACTTTTTATATTTGGCATATGCTTAGATTAGGTATTTCTTATTAGAATATCATTAGAATCAAAATTAATTTATTATATTTATTTTTAGGGTAGCGTATGCCTTGTTTTATTAGGATAATCTCATTCTTATTAATCCTTATTTCTAAAAAGGGTTAAACAAATATAAAACAAGGTCAATTTTATGTTGATGTGCAATTGAATTAATAAAATTATATACCTATCATGAAAAAGTCGGACTTCAATTTATAATTTGCATATTATGTGATACATGATTATAATTATTATACTTACTCTAATGTTATAAATTACTTCATGTCATATACCTCATTTTGGGATCTATGATTCATTTTGTGTTATACACTGAGGAACAATGTGAGAAATGTTGGACATAGTCATTGAGGTATGAATAATTATCATTGGTGTCAAAGGCAACATGTGATATCATGAATTAATGTCAAATATGTTGAGTTGAACAAACTTGTGTGTACTTTGAATTCCTCTACTCACATGGTTATCTTGATGAGATATGGCTAAGCACATAAGATGATGTCATTAAAATTTGCACATATGGTAGCATTTGAAGGAAATGCTTACAATATAATAATTAGGTTTGTGTCTTTCTTTGTGGTCTAAGTTCTATGTCATAAGGATGAATAGATAAAATGTTACAAATGCATAAGTTTATTTCCATACTTAGTTGATTTTTCACCTTTATATTTATCGAGGGAATTCTTTTAGAAATGTTGGTAAATAAAATTCTCTCAGACAAAAATCTTGCAGCTAATAAGGGAATTATTTTGGGAAAATGTTAAAGGCAATTTTTTTGAGAAAACTGGCTATCTTTGTTGGATAAATTTTATGCAACAAAGTTTCCAAAGGAAAGGAGTGCCACCAGGAATTATTTCAAAGAAAGTGTCTTGGAGAATTCTTTCAAAAAAATTATCTTGAACAAAATTTTTGAAGGGATATTTTTATAAAGTCCAAAGGGAAAGTTTCAAATGTTCCAAAGGGATCTTTTCAGAAAGTTCAAAGGGTAAGTAGACCGTTCAAAGCTTCTAAAGTGATCTTTTCAAAATACCTAAGGGTATGTGGACCGTTATAAAAGTTTTGAAGGGTATGTGTCCTACATAGAAGTTCTAAAAGAGATAAGTGAAGAAATTAAGGGAATTTCAAAACTCCTGAAAGGCACATAGACATTTTGTCAAGGAAATTGTCTTGAAGGGAATGTTGGTAAAAATCCCATAGAAATTGTCCTAAAGGGCACCTTGACAAAAAAATCACAAAAATTTTCCTGAAGGGCACCTTGACAAAAAGCCTATGGAAATTATCCTGAAGGGAACCTTGAAAAAAATCTCATGGAAATTATCCCAAAGGGTACTTTGACAAAAATACCACAAAAATTGTCCCGAAGGGCATCTTGATAAAAATCCAACAACAATTTGTTTGAAAGATAGTCCGAATGAAGACATGACATTTGCAAAGTTTTTGAAGGACATTTAAAAGTTAAAAAAGATAGTTTAAAAAATCTTGAAGGGTAGTTTGATTGAAGTTAAAGGATAATTGAAAGTGCTGAAGGACAATTTCAGAAGACACAAGGCTAGTTTGAAAAATATGAAAGGTTTCCATGACAAACTCTTGAAAGGTATATAGATAAAGATAAAGTTCAAGCATATCTAAGACAATCGAAAGGAGTGAAAGAGAACCAATCATATAGGAAATATTGAGATGCAAGAAAGATCTTGATGGTTAATATAAGAGAGATCCTTGGTTCTATTTCAAAATTAAAAATATATGATAGTTCAAGATAGATAGTGAATGGTGCCAAAGACAAGATGAATAATCCTTGTTTAAAGACATGATTAGACAAATGGTTAGCTCAAAAAGGTCTACACAGAGCTCAATATTGATTGATTCAACTGATCAATCATTGATTAAGGAAATGGCACAATAATGACCTAAATCTAATAGTTTCCAAACATAGTAAAGAGAGATGACCATTGTACTGTGTTGCATGAACCAAGACATGGGAAAGTGTATATGTCAAAGTTTCATTGAATGAGAAATAGAAAAGGGGAGTTGAAGTGTGAATGCAATTAAAGATGTGAAACCCTATACTCATTGCCTATACATATACGACATCTTTAAAATTATAATGTGCTTTTATTGATGCTATTATCGTAACTGAAGAAGGTGCTATCAAAGTAACTTGAAGTGTGTCAACTCAGGATGTATGTAGACATAGAGTGAAAATTAGAGGGACAAAGATTGAGGAAGAGAAAAAGAAAAGGCACATAAAGAATGTGTAGAGATTGAGCAGAGAGGAAGAAATAACATATAGAGAATGTGCAGAGATTGAGCAGAGAGGAAAAAGGAACATATAGAGAATGTGAAAAGATTGAGTAGTTATAGACTAGAATTGTAACAAAAAAAATAGAACTAAATTCTTTCATGAATTTATCTTATACACTAGAGTTGTAGCTCCATAGTTCTAATTGGTTGGTGCTTTCAGAAAAAATGAGTTGGTGTTTAATTAGGGGATTGGTGTCTCCTAAGGATAGGTGTCCTTGAATGTAACCAATGTGGATTTTATAGTGAGGTGATTTAACTGTGAGGTTGAATTAAAATAGTAGATTCTAGTAGCTATTCTCACTATGGTTTTCCCCTTTGGGTTTTCCACATATAAATCTGGTGTAATGTGCTTTTGTGTGTGTGATCTCTACATCTATTCTTTAATATGCATATAAATTGATATCTCCTCTAAAAAGTTTAAATCAACTAATTTTAGCCAATTTACTAATTCACTCCCCCTCTTAGTAGATAGTTGTGTTCAATAATTTGTATTAGAGCCTAAGGTTCCTTAGGAATAAGCTTAATCAACTTAGGTAGATCTTGGTTAGTGAACACAATAGATAGTCAAGAAGGATCCTCTTCAAACAAATCACCTCTCTTTGATGGATCTAACTATGATTTTTGGAGCATAAGGATGGAAGCATATTTGTCCTCATTAGGATTTGATGTATGGATGTGTGTAGTAAATGGATATACAACTCCTATTGTATCTCCTACTGATCAAGCTACCAAGAAGGCATATGAAAACAATGCCAAGCAAAAGAATATTATTCTTTTTGGACTATGAAACTCAAAGTTTGTCAAAGTTATGCACTATCAGAGTAAAAAGTACATATGGAACAAGTTAAAAATCATCTATGAAGGAGATGAAAAGGTGAAGCAAGCCAAGCTACAAACATACAAAGGGTAGTTTGAGAGTCTTAAGATGGATGAATAAGAAAATATTGCCGACTACCTCCTCAGGGTAGATGAGATAGTGACTGCTATTAGAGGACTTAGAGAAATAATAGAAGAGTAAACCATTTTCAAGAAGGTTTTGAGATCCCTACCATCAAGATATGACTCTAAAATCTCTACAATTGAAGTAAGAGATTTGGACAAGTTCACTATGGATAAGCTACATGGACATTCGCAGCCTATGAGATGAGAATGGGTGAGATTGACACATTTAAAAGAGAAGCTGCATTCAAAGTAGAAAATTAGGCAAAAGAATAAATATCCACAGCTGAATCAGAGAAGATTGATGGAGAAGAAGCTAACTTTGTCAAAAAATTAAAGAGAGGATCATGAAAATACAAAGGTAAGTTACCGTTAAAATTCTTTAACTATGGAAAGGTAAGACACTTTGCTACTAAATGTCCTTATAATAAAAAGGACAATTTTAAGAAATTAGAGAGTAGAAAAAGGTGAAACCTCACTTTCCAAAAAGGAAAAACTTCTTTAAGAGCAAGAAAGGTTTATATACAATAGAAGATAGTGACTCAGTAAAGGGTAGTGATAGTGATAGTTTGGATGATGATCATGATTGTGCTTTTGTATCAAAAGGAAAATAATTCATATTCATGGTAGAATAATCCACTCCCATAAGTCAAGAACATGATGAAGATGAATATTGGGATAAAGAAGAGGAAGGTGAAGTTGATCTAGAAGGTGAGCTAGTTTTTACTCTAGAAGAGATTGAGAAACTAAGAAAAGAGAACTCAAAATGGAAGAATCTTAGGTATAAGGAATTTGAAAAATGTAATCAAATGATAGTGACTCTACAAACTCAACTTGAGGAGGCTAAAATAATAGAAGAAGTAGTTAAGGTGGAACTACAGAAAAAATCTAAAAAATGCATGAAGCCTGAGGCAAAAATAGTAGCTTTGAGGAAAGAACTTGAGAAGGCAAAAATTCAAATAGACAAAATTCTAAAGTTGAAAAAAAGATAAAACATTATTAATGAATTAATTAATGGTCAGAAGCCTTAAAATGAAAAATTTGGTCTTAGATATGAGAAAGGAAATGGCTCATCAAATAGTACATCGACCAACCTATATGATAATTTTAAAATAGGAGGAGGAGGAGAAGAAAAGAAAGAGAAGGTCATAAAGGACACTATAAATGATCTAAATAAAGATAAAGTGAGGAGAATAAATTTTGGAAAGAGATCTAAAATCAAATATGCAAAAGGATATACTCAAGTGATAGACTTGTAGAAACAAAGGAGTATAAAAATTAATTATATTGCACCAAATAACATTATGACCAGGTATTATTCAACCTTTTATGGTTATTGTTACATCTATAATCAGTTTGGTCATAGGGCAATTGAATGTATATTTTTTCCTACTAGAATAATTAATTTTGTAAGTATAAACTCATTTACACCTCTGTGATTGAAGTTTAATGTGCTACAATTATAATAATTTTAGTCACATAGCTAAGCATTGTAGGACAAAATTTTCAACATAAAAAGGATACAATGTAAATAAAGGCAAGTATATTAATAAGAACAAAGGTTTATAAGTCACTGATAAAGAAAAGAAAATGACATATGAGAGACCCAAGAAAATGTGGAAAGTGAAAAATTAATCCTTGATTGCTCAAATGACACTCCACACCAAAGAAAAAAACTTGAAGGTGATAGATAGTGGGTGCTCAAAGCACATTATTTGTTATAAGAGTAAGTTCACCAAGTTGAGCAAGTGCAAGGAAGGAACTATCAACTTAGGAGATAACATTGCAGTAAAAATCAAAGGCAAAGGAACCTTGTACATTGATGGTAAGCTTCCTACACATGATGTTATTTATGTCAAAGGAATAAAACATAATCTACTAAGTGTCAACCAAATGTGTGACAATGGATATAAGTTCATATTTGATGTCAAATGTTGCAAGCTAAAGAGATCTATTAAAATAGTTACAAAATGGAAAAGTACCAAGAACAATATCTACAATCTTGTTGAGGTAAACAATAATAGTTGCCTCATAGGAACGGTTAATGAAAACTAGTTATGGCATAGGAAAAATGGGACATTTCAATTTTGATAATCTATTCAAAGTAAGTTTGAATAAGTGTGTAAGACATATGCCTAAGATAACCAAACCCATAGATACTATATGTAAAGAATGTCAATTAGGCAAGCAAACAAGGGTCAAGTTTCAAACCAAAGAATATGTGACTAAAATGCCTTTGCAATTAGTCCATACTAATCTTTGTGGTCCTACCAAGATAAAAGGATCAAAAGGAGTTCATTACTTCATGTTATTTGTAAATGATTACTCAAGAATGACATGGGTAACCTTTTTGAAGGATAAATGTCAAGCCTTTGAAAGATTTAAGATCTTTAGAGCCATGGTTGAAAATGAAATGGGAAGAAAGATCAAATGTTTGAGATCTAATAAAGGTGGATAATTCACCTCAAATGAGTTCATATAATATTTTTAAAAGCATGGGATTAAATGGAACTACTATGCTACAAAAACTCCACAACAAAATGGAGTTATTGGGAGAAATAATAGGACTATTAAGGAGATGGCTAGAACAATGTTGAAAGGGGCCAAACTATCTAATGGATATTGGAGAGAAGCAGTCCAAACACAAATATACATCTTGAATATGGTTCAACTAAGGGTGAAAAGTCATAAAATGCCATATGAACTATGTTATGGAAATCCTACATCAGTTAAGTACTTTAGAGTGTTTGGAAGTAAATGCTACATCAGAAGAAAGGAGGACAAACTAGGTAGCTTTGAGTCAAGATGTGATGAGGGAATTTTTCTTGGTTACTCTACTTAGAGTAAATCCTATGTATGTTAAAATAAGAGGATACATAAAATAGTTAAAAGCATCAATGTCAAGGTTGAAAAAGGATTTAAACAAGTTGAGCTTGATGAGGAGATCAAAATTGAATAATTAAAAGGAGCAAAAAATGAAGAAGAAGATAGTGAAGAGGAAGAAGAAAAGACTGTAAAGTCACCTCCAAAGTATGTTCAAAAGGATCATCCCAAGGAGAAAATAATTGGAAAAAAAAATGGAGTTCAAACTAGGATAAGATCTAGAATGAACAAGGAGCAAGTAAGTTTTGCTCTATTTTTAGAAATTGAGCCTAAGACCTTCATTAAAGCCAACAAGAATGAAAACTGGTTAAAAGCCATGGAAGAAGAACTGAGTCAAGTAGAAAAGAACAAAACATGGGAATTAACTCCTAGACCCTCAAACAAAAATGTGATTGGAAAAAATTGGGTTTAAAAAAATAAACTCAATGAAGATGGAGTTGTCATAAGAACAAAGAAAGATTGGTGTGCAAGGGATATGCACAAGTAGAAGGCATAGACTTTGAAGAGACATTTTCTCTAGTGGAAAGACTAGAAGCCATAATAATCTTTTTGGAATTTTTTATTTATAATAAGTTCAAATTATATTAAATGGATGTAAAGTTATCCTTCTTGAATGGAAACTTAGAAGAGGAAGTCTACATTGAACAACTATAATGTTTTCATATAGTGGATGAAGAAGATTATGTGTGTAGACTAAAGAAGGCATTGCATGGTCTAAAATAGGCACTTAGAGAATGGTATTCAAGATTGGATCAATACCTGTAAGAACAAGGTTTCAATAAAGGATATGTAGACAACAATTTATACTTTAGATCAAAAGGTAAGCATATGTTGATTATTGTTGTCTATGTAGATGATATCATCTTTGGAGGTGGCAATATTAATATGTGCAAATAATTTTCCACACAAATGTAAAGTGAATTTGAAATGTCTATGCTAGGAGAAATTTCTTTCTTTCTTGGTCTACAAATTTCACAAACCAATGAAGGGATATTAATATCTCAAACCAAGTATACAAAATAGATACTCAAGAAATTCAGAATGAAAGACAACAAACTGGTTAATACTCCCATGATAACTAGATGCAAGTTGAGAAAATAAGATGAGTGCTTTGATGTGAATAATATTATGTATAGATCAATTATAGGCAGCCTATTGGACCTAACTGCATCAAGACCATACATCATATAATTTATATGCATGGTTACAAGATTTCAAGCAACTCCCAAGGAGTCACATGTCAATGTTGTGAAAAGAATATTCAGATACATCAAGAGCATAATTGACTATGGTTTGTGGTACTCTATAAGTGAATATATCACTTTAATTGCATATGCAGATGCTGATTGGGTAGGAAGTGTGGATGATAGGAGAAGCACTAGTGGTGGTGCATTCTTCCTTAGAAATAAACTTGTGTCATGGCTGAGAAAAAGCAAGAGTTGATTACGATTTCTATAGTAGAATTAGAGTATGTAGTAGCAGTAGCATGTTACACCCAAGTCTTGTGGATGATTCAAAATCTCAAAGACATCAAGGTAGAATACCAATAACCTATTTCTATCTTTTGTGACAACCCAAGTGCCATAAACATATCTAAGAATCCAGTGATGCATTCCAAAACCAAGCATATATCCATCAAATATCATTTCATAAAATAAAAGGTTACAAATCAAGAGGTCAAATTGAGTATGTGACAATAAAGGACCAAATTGTAGATATATTTATCAAGCCTCTTCCCAAGGATAAATTTGATCATCTAAGAGAGAATCTAGGATTAATGGCTCCCACACCACATCACTAGATTCTAGTGATAGGGCATAAGTCCAGGGGGAATATTTGAGACACATTATTAACTCCTTGATTAAGAGAAAAGGTAGTCTAGTGAGAAAGTTGCAGTCCCTTTGCTATGTGATAACAAAGGAGGTGACAAAGGTGTGTTGGCTCTAGATCATTATGCCTATCTATATAGAGATATGTCTATCATTAATTGGTATTTTAGACCAACTCTATATAAATGATCATTTGGAGAATCATGGAGCTAGGAGAGATAATGCACCATTAGCTATGGGGGAGTTCCTCACAAAAGTGTTCTAACCTGTCAGGTCCAAAGATTAGAACCACGAAGATGCCAAGAAAGGAGAAAATTGTTGACATACTATGGTAGAGACTCTTTGTCATTAATGCCAAAGGGGGAGAAAGAAGAATGAATTTAGATTTAAGTCATTCTGATGATGAGTTGCTATCAATGACAAAGGGTGAGATTGTTGGACATAGCCATTGAGGTCTGAAGAATTAACATTGATGTCAAAATCAACATGTGTTATCATACATTAATGTTAAATATGTTGAGTTGAACATACTTGTGTATATTTTTAATGCCTCTTATCACATGGTTATCTTGACAAGATATGGATAAACACATAAGATGATGTCATCAAAATTTACACATATGGCAACATCTAAAGGAAATGTTCACACTATGATAATCAGGTTTGTGTCTTTCTTTGTGGTGTAAGTTCTATGTCATAATGATGAATAGAGAAAATGTCACAAATGCATAAGGTTGTTTCCATACTTAGTTAATTTTGCACCTTTGTATTTGTCGAGGGATTTCTTTCAAAAATATTGGTAAAGATAATTCTCTTGAATAAAAAGCCTACAACTAATAAGATAATTCTTTCAAGAAAAATTTAAAGGCAATTTTTTGGAGAAAATTGGCTAAGTCTTTTTCAAACAAATTATCCGCAACAAAGTTTGTGAAGGAAAGGATTTCCATTTGGATTTATTTCAGAGAAAGTGTCTTGGAGAATTATTTCAAAAAAATCATCCCAAACAAAAATTCCAAAGGGATCTTTTCAGAAATTTTAAAGGGCAAGTGGATCATTCAAATGTTCCAAAGGGATATTTTCAGAAAGTATAAAGGGTAAGTGGACCATTCAAAGATTCCAAAGGGATCATTTAAAAATGCCAAAGGGTATGTGGACCATTTCAAAAGTTCCAAAGGGTATGTTTCCTACACAGAAGTTATAAAAAAAATGAGTGAAGAAATGAAGGGAGTTTTAAAACTCCCAAAAGGCACTTATACATTTTGTCAAAGAAATTGTTTGAAAGGAAAATTGGCAAAAAACCCATGGAAATTGTCTCAAAGGGAACCTTGAAAAAAAACCCATAAAAATTATCCCAAAGGGTACCTTAACAAAAATCCCATGGAAATTGTCTCGAAGAGAACCTTGACAAAAAGCCCATGAAAATTGTTTCAAAGGGCACTTTGACAAAAAGCCCACATAAATTATTCCAAAGGACACCTTGACAAAAATACCACATTAATTTGTATAAAAGATAGTCCAAATGAAGAAAGTAAATTTGCAAAGTTCTGAAAGATAGTTTATAAAATTTTGAAGGGTAGTTCGATTGAAGTTAAAGGACACTTGAAAGTGCTGAAGGATAATTGTGGAGGACACAAAGCTAGTTTGAGAAAGTTGAAAGGCTTCCATGACAAACTCTTAAAAGGCATATAGAAAAAGATAAAGTTTGAGCATATCTAATATAATCAAAAGGAATGAAAGCAAACCAATCATATAATAAATATCGAGATGCAAGAAAGAGCTTGATGGTTAATGTAAGAGAGTTGACAGTTCTATTTCAAAAATAGAAATATCTAATGGTTCAAGATATATAGTGAATGGTGCCAAAGACGAGATGAATAATCCTCTTTTAAAGACATAACCAGATAATAGTTAGCTTGAAAATATCTACATAGAGCTTGAGACTGATCGATCCAATTGATCAATTATCAATTAAGAAAACAACATAGTAATGACTTGAATCCAATAGTTTCCAAACATAGTAAAGAGACCTGACCATTGTAGTGTGTTACATGAACCAAGACATGGGAAAGTGTATATGTCAAAGTTTCATTGAATGAGAACCAGAAAAAGGGAGTTGAATTTTGAACATAATTGAAGATGTGAAACCCTAGACTCATTATCTATACATAGACAACATCTTAAACATTATAATGTGCTTTTTTTGTTGTTGTTATTACAATTGAAAAAGGTGTTATTAGAGAAACTCAAAGTGTGTCAACTTAGGATGTATGTAAACACAGAGTGAAAGTCTGAGGGATAGAGAGTGAGGAAGAGAAGAAGAAAAGGCACATAAAGAATGTGCAAAGATTGAGTAGAGAGGAAGAAAGAGCATATAGAGAATGTGCAGAGATTGAAAAAAGAGGAAGAAGGATCATATAGAGAATGTGTAGATATTGAGAAGTTACAGACCAAACTTATAACAAATAAATAGAACTAAATTCTTTCATGAATCTATCTTGTACACTAGAGTTATAGCTCCATAGTTCCGATTGGTTTGTGCCTTCATAAAAACTAAGTTGGTGCTCAGTTAGGGGATTGGTGTCTCCTAAGGATAGGTGTCCTTGAATGTATCTAGTGTGGTTTTACCAATGAGGTGATTTAATTGTGAGGCTAGATTAGAACAGTAGATTTTAACATCTATTCTCACTGTGGTTTTTCCCTTTGGGTTTTCCACATATAAATCTAGTGTAATGTGTTTTATTGTGTGTGTGTGATCTCTGCATCTATTCTTTAATATGAATATGAATTGATATCTCCTCTAAAAATTTTAAATCAAATAGTTTTAGCTAATCTAGTAATTCACTTCCCCTCTCAGTAGATAGTTGTGTTCCTCAAGAAAAAATTAGAAACTAATTCATGTTATGCAATCAAATGTTTGTATTATAAATCTAATCCAGATGGTACAATGTTCAACTATAATATGTATTTTACTAGTACATAATACCAAATATGTGTAATGGAACATGAACTTAAGAAGAATTATTTTGTCTCAATAGTACCACCAAGTAAACTTGTTACAGGAATAAAGGTATAAACCATATCTCCATAATGATATATTATAATTGATTTCTCTTGAAATAGTAGTAATAATTTATGTTGTAATGTAATTATGTTGTCCCAAATTGGGGGTCAAGGCATAATAATCTATTGACTACCAAGGCCAAAATAGTACCTAACACTTAAAAACCAATTTAAATTATGACACATATAAGGAATTAGTATTGACTAGAGACTTGTCATGTGAAAGAAAAATAAAATTATTAAACCATACTTTAATGATTATTAAATAATTTGACTTGGTAAGAATCTAAAGAGAAGGAAATGATTAAGGTTTTCACATAGATAAGAAGAATTTGGAAGAGTTGAGGGTAAGTAGGTCACTTTTGGCTTTGTATCCACCCTTAGTTCACCTTAGGCTTTATAGAAATTGAATTTTTAATAAATATGTGGTTGAGTCATGGAAGTAATTGAGGAGAATGAGGAGGATAAATTAGGAAATGCACCATGAGATTTAAATTAAAGAGAAGGGAAGAGACCATGTAGGGAAATCTCAAATGAGTCATTTGAATTATTTCAATGACAATTTTAAGATGTTTTCAAGCGTGGAATTATCTCTTTTCTCTAACCTCAAACTATTATTAACATGAAAAATAATTTTTGAGATATAAATGATAACATGGGAATCAATAATAAGTTATATATTTGATCTTTGATTTAAATTTATTGTTTGACCCAAGAATAAATAAGTGTATTTATTCACACAATTTTAAGTATAAGTCCCTATGAATATGTGCAACATATGCATATAGATTTATATGCACAGGTGGTACACTATATGATATATAGTCAAACAATATATCTTTTAAAACTACCTAAATACTTGGCATTGATGAAATTAGCCAATACCAATATGTGTAGGTTAAGTGTGACTTTTTAATTCGTATAGGGTATATTATTGGATGAAAATCTAGTTGAGTTTAATCCATAAATAGGTTAGATAGTATGGACATGGATTATCTTTGAACTAAATTTCTTTCCTCCTTGGTTTGATTAATAATACTATATACAAGTTAAGATTATACATTATAATGATGTGCATTTTGATTATAATGATTTTCCTTGAAGTTCATTTTTAACCTTCTAGTGGGGTACTTTATGATCTTGTTTGGTTTCCTTCTATTGTTATACATTAATGTATGAATGGGTGTTCTTTCTACATCTTGATGAAATGAATTTTAGTTGGAGAGTGTTTTCTTGTGAATAACATTGTTATTCCTCTATTTAGATGCTATTTTTGTATGAGTTATTTATTAATTATATCTAAAGAGTGGTAATAGACTATTTTAATCATGGCTATTGCTCTTTAATTTTGTTATAAAGGTTTAATGATAGTGTTCATGTATTTTAATTTAGAGGTGAAAATATTATATTATTTTAAATTTGAAGGAAAAAAGTTTTTGAACCTTATTTAGAATTACATATGATATATTATTGTTCTAACCTTATCCCAAGGTTACTCTTCTATGACACATTGCATTGATGAATTTATTGTTTATGTGATTTGATGCTAATAACACCTTTCTACTTAAAAGTGAATGGAATTTATATCTTTATGCTGACACTATTTTATGTGTTGACCATATTATAATGTGGGATGAAGACAATTAGAGGACTATATGCTTCAAGTGTAGAGGACTTACTCTTTTATGGTGAATCCAAATTCGTTGATTATTACACTAATTTTTATAGTGGTTTATAATATAATAACTTTGTCTACATTTTATAATTATGTTGATGGGACATGAATCCTATTTTGAATTTGATTATTTAAAGTGATAGTTTATCAAATTTTAACCCTAAGTTGTTACTTAAGACTACACGATGATTAATATTATGTGATTTATAGTTTCTGACTGAGAGGTATACTCCCTATACTGGATCATGAAAGGAAAATAAATATAGCTTTGAGATTATAACCTTATGTTTTTATATATAAATTTTATATGAGAACTAAATGGAATTGATTTCTTATTTTTAAGTTTCTTAAGTTGGATATGCTAGCAGTGTTTCTCCAAGTTGTGTATAGTTAATACTTATGTATATGTATAATTTATCAATTAAAGAATTGTGTTCAAAATCAATTTTTTATTTTTTATTAATATGAATCATGTTTTTAAAGGATGATTAACTCATAATTTCATATTTGTGCCCTCACTTTTTATTTGGAATGCCAAAGCTCCCTGATCCATGCTATTCAAGGTCTAAGTTTGACCTTATTGGAAAACTATAACCTTTGAATGCTATGTGATATCTCTATAAACATATCCCTAATTTTATTATGAAATATTTAAATCCCCAAAAATAACTAGTAACTATCATAATGACATATAATTACTCAAATGAATGTTGAAGTTATGTTTTTTTACTTGTTGATCTTAAAAATTAAGGGTATGAAATTTTTTGTTATCTTTTCTAAATTGACATGATATAAACCTAGATGGGAATGATGACCCATACTTATTCAAATTTACACTATCACATGAATGATGATTGCACCCTTATTATAATTATGGGAAACATTGATCTATCTTTAGGAGGTGATTTATCTACTACTTGCTTGGTGGTATAATGGCTAGTTGTGTCAATGTTACTTAAGTATTAAAAATGGTTCAAGTAATGGATAAACAATATTGATAATATTATATTGTTTTACTTATTGATGTCAAACCACAATAATTATTTTTATAGAATAAAACATAAATGACATAAAAAACTATATGTATGATAATATGAAGGATCATTGTATCATTTTATCAAGAGAATTATGGATACTAAATCTAAATTGGTGCTTATAGTGAATTTTGTTAATCATTATGTATTGATGTGATGTTGATTTTAGTCTAATTGTAGCATATCATATTAATGTTATTACTATCTTATTTTTATAGTATTTATTCTCATTGATATGATTTTATTTCCCATCATATAGGACTATTTTTAGTTCTTTTTGTGCATAGACTACTTTAGCTTTTGAGCAAAGTTCGTTCTATAATAATGTTACCCTTGGATTTCTATGTTTGGTTACACATTGGAGAGTTTAAATGTATTAACAATTATTTATAACCTTGTTCTAATCTATTCATTATACATCATAAATTAGAATTAAGATTGATCCTTTGCTTGTATTTTATAAGTAACTTAAATTATGGAAGAAGACACCTAAATGCCCTTGATTGGAGGTTGAGATCTTGGAAACTTATGAAGTGTTTATTGTGTTTTTATTTATTTTAGTATTTTCATTTGGTTGTGTTAAGATGTAAAAATGACCCAAAATGATCAAAATTTAAAGGTTAAAAGTGATAAATTTTTATGGTTGTCTAGTTAACTAGCACGACCTATTCTATTATATGTGATCCATATTTCATACATACATACCTTGTTATGACTAGGCTTACTAAATTTTCTTTAGACATGAATTTATTACTATTATCCACTTGATAAGGCACATAGGTTTTGTAGAAGAGAATGGATATCTTATTATTAGAATATAATTTATATTATTCTTATAAGGATATTATGTGTAATTAAGTAATTATGGTTTTATTTTAGGCTTTATTATGAGAGACATAGTATAACATTATGAATTTGAAAGTGCATAGTTATTTTGATAAATTAACGTAAAAGGATTCAATATCCTAATCTTGAAGTGCATGCAAGATGTTTCTTTTGATCATGGATTTTTCACTTCACTCAAACAATAATACTAGAAACTTTTTCCCCATGGATAAAATGTAGATGTAATGTAATTTAATGAGTATTGTTATAAATTATGTAACATATGATTGTCATTCATACTAAAATGTATAATTATTCCTTATGTATTGGTAAACCTTTGGTATAATCATTTTAGTGGTTAATTAAGTAATGATTGAATTATGAAATTAGTGTAAATTCCATGAGTATGAATCTATGCCCCTATTCTATTATATAATCAAAGCATCCTACAATTAATCATTTTTGTCTCTTGTAACTTAACTCACGTGATGGTTATGATTTCATTATATTACATGAAGAACTAATGAATTAAGACCTCATGTTGTCAAAGGAGTATAAGACTTGAATTTTTTGTCTCTCTCTAACAAATTTTGGTTTAATGTTTGCTTGGGTAACATATACTATGTTATGTAGTTGGAATTTAATGGATTAACTTTGGTATTCCAATTTGGTCATCTCTAAACATTTTTAGTACGATTATTACTATTGTGAAACTTAGGGTTAGTGGAATCACCCTACCTTTTGTAATACATGGAAACCCTAAAAAAATATTTTTTTCAATAAGAATATCTCCTTATATGTGAAAGTGTTAAGTGATAAGTAATACTTAAGATCAATAATATTGTAAAATTACTAAGTGATTAAGGTCTCTTTTTGATTGGTATTAATGTCCAAGGCTCAGTTTAAGTCTAAAAATGTTTAGGACCAATTTTATCATAAGGATAGGGGATTATATGTATTAAGGGAGATAATGTCCCATTGGTTTTATTTACAATAAAATACTCTTGAAACCTTCCTTTATCATGATATTTTTTTATGGATGCCTCATTGGTTAAACATGAACCTAGTAAAGCTTCTAAAATTACAAATATATTATTTTCCTTCTACTCCATATATGGTGCTTTTTGGTAACCTTAGCATGATAAAAATAGGGTGAGCTAAAGTGTGTAGGTACAAAAAGGTACGAATAAGTATAATTTATCACACTTGTAGCTATTATTCACATGCATGTAGAAAGTTTTAATACCTAATTTTTAAAAAAGTTTTTGATTTATTTTTTTGGGAATGTGACAATGGTATCAGATCACAAGTTATACCATAAGGATTTGTGGGTATTTTTTTGAGGTGACACTAGTTGGTGTATTTCAAAATGGTGAGAGTAACAACTAGAAGAGATAAACATGGAAATAACACTACAATAGGAAATAAGGTTGAAAGGTAGGGAAAATAAAATAAAATTAGGGATGAACCACCTCCTATGAATGGTAATGTCAATACAAATATAAATGAAATTCTAAATTCAATTGAAATGATAATTTCAAAATTAATTCCAATTCCCATCCTTTGGTGGGGAATGATGAAATTGTAATTGGTGTGTAACAATATTAAGAATAATGTAGATACCAAAGAAAATTGAAAGGTAAAATTTAAAGGCCTTAACAATAAACATAAATAAGAATAACAATATGAGAGTGGAAGAATAGTTTTAGAACCAATAATTATACTTGATCTTTTCATTAAGGGGTTCAAAAAGTTTCCACAAACAATGTATGTATAAAAGGATCTAGGTGATGTTATTAAATGAAAATATAGAAAATGTATTTGATTACAAGGAAACACAACTCATTGATTTTAATTATCTTTCATTTGATCTAGACTATGACAATTCAAAGACTTTTGGCATCTCAAGAACCAAATAAGATTGTACTCTATTTCTTGATTTTGAGGTGTTTAGAGTCAATAATTTTTGGGGGGCTAAAAAATCTAAGACTAGAATTTCTTGGTAATAATATGATGATCACCTATGGCATTGGATAATTCATCTCTCTCCTTGGATGAACTTTCACATTGGGGTGATAATCACTTTCCTAATACTGGATTCTATTGATAAGTTAATAGAAGGAATTCCATAATTTTTTCTCTCCTAGTGTTAAGGGTATGTGTAAAGTACTTGATATTGAATTGTATATAAAATTTGGCATGGGTTATTTTGACATGTTTTCTCTTGGATATTGAGGGTAATGAATCAAAAATATAGGGGTAACTTAGGTTTATGCTCTTGAATTATTTGGGAATGTCAATTAAACTTAGGTATCCTGGAATGTGAGAAACACAAGTCAGTCATTTTTACATAAGGCATGTATGATTATAGTTACCTTCACTAGTGTATTGGATATTGATTATTTGACCCTATTATAATGACCTTACATTACTAAAATATAAGGTGGTATTATACCAGGGATATTTGATAAATATATGATCATATTATATTTGATGTTGGTCTTAACATGCTAACATGATTTCATAATGAATGCATGAGCTTGCCACTCATGTGAGCATGACTATGTTGATTTTTTTTTAGTTACAACAACACTTAATAAAGGTTTGGGTTTTATAATCTTGTGGAATAGGTATATAAAAGGTTTGTTCTACATTGTAGTTTTACCATTATGTTTATAATAACTTTCATGGAATAATGATGAGATGATTTCCATAATGGTGAGATTATTTTCCATACTATTCTTTAATAATAGGCTGATAAGTGCTTACTGTTTAATTTTTATTTCCAATTTGACACCATTAGGTTATTGAAATTATTACAATGATTATGTTATATTGTTTAAACATGTAGTGAAAGAGTAGACCTATGGCATAATGTTGAAAATGTGGAAAGAGTAATTTTTTCACTTTGATAAAACATTATATGACCTGTAACTTTATTTCATGGATGTGTAATGGTAAAATTTATAATTATGTACTTCATAATAATGGACACTATGATTTCTAACACTTATATTTGCACTTGAATAAGATAAGGAGCTAATAATATACTTGAATAATCTATGGATAAATCAATTTTATAAATATTATAGATCAATGCATGTGTATGAATAGAATTTTGATTTCTAGGGCATATTTGGAGATTCTCTAATGAGCTTGATTATCCCTGACTCTATAAATTTTTATTACGAATGTGATAACACTGTATTTATGCCATATTTGTGATTATGTGGGAAAAATTGGATCATTAGATTATATCACCATCATATGATTTTATGATATGAATTAATTCACTCATAATTAAATTGTTTTGTGTTCCATTGCTATGTAGGTGAACTGATGTGTGTGGCTCTAGAAATAATCTTGAGTGAAAAAGAGATGCCTCTTTATTATGATATTGGGGTGTAGTATTTATTGATTTTATGTGGTCCTTACTTTATTTAAACATATTATATTCAAGGATTGAAACTTTTTCCTTTACAATGAAAATGGTATGGAGGCATTGACCCACCATGACTAATAAAAATTAAACTTGGTTAAATTACTACCTTATGTGTAACTTTAATTCATTTACTTGGGGTATGATAAACCTCAAAACATTGAACGATAATCTTAGTTACTCTATTATTTTTATCGAAAGAGGTAATAAATTATTGAAATCAATATTTAATTATTTTAAATATTAAGTTTTAACTTTAAGCTTGGTCTTTCCATGAATTTCAAGGTTCTAAATATGATTTCAGATTTGGTATGATAACTTTATAGCAAGATTATTGTTAAATTTTATGGCTCTATTAGCTCAAATGTGGTGTGATTTCACTAATATCCACCTAGTTATATTTTGATCAAGTGATCACCATGAGTTATTAATGCTACTTTAGGCATGTAGATTGATAACATTACATGGTCTAATGGTTTTTTATATTTTTATAACATACTAAATGTGTAGTTTAGTTAGATTCAAAATTGAAAGTATGTACCTCAATAGCACAAAACATTTTTATTTTGTGCTAAGATTTAAGTACAATATTAATACCTTAATACTAGTTGGCATTGTTAGTGAAAAACAATTTTAAAGACTCTAAAAACTAAGGTGAGATCCTATCTTATTGAGTTCTTCCGGTCCTATATTTTCAAATATGAATTAATGTTTGACTTTATAATTCAGATAATGATAGATTTATTAATGTTTAAGAATGGTAGTTTCTCTAAAGTATTTTATAAGTTTATTAAGTTTTGTGTTTTACCTTGAAGAGGGTGATATGAATTTTTTTTATTGATTTCAATAAATCTGAGATAATATTGTGAACTAGATTAACCAACATGGTTGGAATAAAAGAACATGGTAAAATTGGGGTAAGAATTATTGGATCAATTTAATGCTATGTGTGCCCTTAGATAACAAACTCTGACAAAGAAGCCTCATTAGGCTTGGAGAGCATGCATAAAAACCAAGTTTTTACATGCAAATGCCTTTAGATGGCTTCTCCTATATCTAGTGGGTTAGCTTGGGATGTTACACTAATACTAGGATGGAAAAATAAAATAACCATGACAATGGAGGTTAATAAAATATTTTGACATTAATAAATGGATGTCTAAGTATTATTACCCAAAAATAATCTATAATATTAATGGAAAATATTTCACTAATGATGGGGTTGTAATTAACTACCCATTTGGATTGGACTTATAAATTTTGTTGAAAAAATTTTGAAAGGTCATTTGATGATATATTTATACAAAAATGGAGTTAGTGGTATAGTTTTCCTCTAATTTCTAGACTGTTGGTTTTGATTTCATGATTAGGCCTCTGATTAAGGGACATGATAATAATTCTTGGACTATTAGGTCTTAGAATATTATTTTTATTCGAAACCTCTTTATAAGATGATGGTATCTATTTTACTCCCAACCATGTGAAGCACCACTCTCCTCTCAAATACATTATTCTCATTTCTCTCGTAACCACTTTTTAGAGGTAGAGAAAGTAGAATATGTGTAGGAGAATAGCAACCACACTTGATTTTTTTTAAATGATAGTAAGAAGCAACTCTTGACAAATAGTTATGTAACCCTTGAAGGGATTGAGGGAGAATATATGAACCTTGACTATAATATATGAATATTAATTATTAGAATATTCGAGGTTTAAGTAACCCAATTTGTAAATACATGGTTAGGGTTATCTCTCAAATGTTTTTAGATATAGACATCCATATATTATTTTTAGGAATTTAAGATTACCAATTTTATTCTTGATATTATGGTTAAGATAATTTGGTTAGATGTTGTGTCATATATTACACCATGAAGCTATATAACTGATTTGATTTATTTAAATTTAGTATCTTTTTTAGTGGATTGGGGTATTGAAAAAACCAATAAATATATTTGGAAGGTCATTGATTTTGATGGGCATGATCTTATCCTTGTCAAAATATATCGTTGTAATAACATGGTGGAACAATGGTTTTGTGGTGGTTGGAAAACAAACTCCTAAATTTTAACTAGATTTTGTGTGGTGATTTAAACATGAATGAATCCATTAAAGACAAATAATGTCTCCTCCCTATGTTCTATTTAAGTACATGATCAATTCTATATGATAAATAAATGATGGGGATTTGACATAAATGATAATTATTTCCACTCATTGTCCACTCCATGGTTCACCTAATCAAATATATTCTAGTGTCACATAGGGTTTTTAAATGCCTTGATTGAGTCATGTTGGTAAAGTAAAATATTTTTTATTCAACCTAATGTTTTGAATGAATTGTAAACATTAATTATATAGTTTTTTTATTTGACCACTACCCCATTATATTTCACATAAAATGGTTAGTTCCTTACATTAGGGTTTTCATAAACCAATTATAATTTAATGTTTCACAATCATAACTAAAAACTAATATGAATCATATAATAGGGTTTAAAATATTATTACTTGCTTGTCAAGATGGATAGAGTGGTGGTTAGTTATTGTTACTCACACCCTTTTACAAATGTTTGGTAGATATTCCATTTGATTAAAATTCTAGGAGCTATGGGAGAAACACTCTAAATGTGGATTTAGATTTTTAATATGCATATGTGGAATAAATATAAAAATGGAACAAAAAATCATATTAATTCATGTTTTCTATACATGGCATACTATCTAGGGAAATGTATGACTACTTATATTATATTATTTGATTGTATCTAATGCTTCAATGTTTGACTCTTCACCATATTTTAGTTATATAAATTGACTACTAGGTATGCATTATGTTGAAAAATCTATTAGAATGATGTTAACCCTAGAATTTTCACATGGAATGATAAAGTATGGTGTAAAGTGTCTACATGGATGATGTGTAATATGCATGTTATACATAGGGTCTGAGCTATGTGACATGTGTACGAGTGGTATGTAGATAATTGACACTATGAAATGGTTTCATACATGTCATGGGTTGGAACAATGTTTCACATGTTTTGTAGAGTGGAAAAAATGTTAAGTTTCATCTAATAATGCTGATATTTTGGGTGGACATTTTTTTATCTTCTGCATTGTGTGACATGTATTATGATGCTGCATAGAAGGCACACGATGCTTATAATTTCACCGAGGAAAAATAAATTTTGAATTATTAAAGTGGCCAATGAAATAAAGGTAAGATCATGGATGAGTGTATATTCACTTATATCATTCATCATTTCTTGACAAATAATTATCTATTTTATGTTAAGTGTAGGAAGTAAGTATGGCATCTTGGCTTCTAGTTGTACCTTGGTGAACAATTTTTCTTGGTGATTATTTTAACCTATCATGAAAATTCTATTTAATATAATTGAAACATTATGGGTGTACATGATTTATTAGTGTAAGAACATATTATGCATATGGGAATCTATGTCACCCACCAAAAGAACTGTACTATTCAATAAATTTTAAATTTTATGAGAAAATGGTTAATTATTTAAGTGTTTAAAATTAGTCAAACACTTTGGATGCATGTGTCATGGTATTATATGTTAGGTAATACCTAAAAATTAAACTTATTCATTTTTATAAATATGACACGACTAAAATTATTTTTCAAAAAGAGTAGGTTGGAGGTTATAATCAAAGGAAAAGTCGAAGGTTATTCAAGAAAGCATTGTAAATATTATAAAATAGAATATCCAATAAGAATTAGTTTAGAGATAAATTAAAGAGATAAACGTTAGGAATATGGAATTTATGATTGCATGCATAGTTGATATGGATAAGAGAATGAAGGTTTTATTAAATGATAAATATTTTCAATTTATTGAAGAGTCTTTCATGAAAGAGACAAGTATAATTAAAAAGATTAACATTCATGGAAGTGGACATAAAAGAGAATATGAGAGTGATAATGGAATTACTTGATTCAAGCATAATAGATTGTTCAATGTTTTTTTTAGGTATAATAAAAAAATAAATAGGTAAATTAGTGATCCATAAAAGTAGATCAATATTTGATATAAAAGCTTCTTGACATGATGGCAAATGATGAGGAAGATGAAATAAAAATAAATGAATCAACCATGGAGATACATTTTAAAGACATCATGGATAATAAAATTAGTTATGAATAAGTAATTTTAGTTTAAGTAGATGATTTTTTTGACATGAAAATGAAGGTAGATAAAGTGAAGGACATAAAAATGATCATCAATTTAGTAGTGAAGCATATGAATAGTCAATTTGTTGTTGAAGACTCTTTTGACCAATAAAAAGATGATAATGAGAGAGCAAATTTATTTTGGGAGGAATATGTCTAATGGGATTATAAAAGTGAAAGTTGGGAAGTTATCATAAAAGGATGGATAATGATGAATAAACTTAATTATATCTGGAGGATGATTCATGGGTTACAAAACATAAGAGGTGGAGCCAAGAAAAGGAAGATTAGTGAAAAATGAAGAAGGTTTCAGCTAGAGTGTTTATGGCACATGTGATCATAACTTAAAATTTATTCACCTATGTAAGGTTTTTGATGAATGGGCATTTTAGGATTATGAAAATCCAAATCACACCAAAAATTACTATTTAGTATTTTTTTGAGTTTTATTATCAAAATGTTGATTTAAAAAGAGTTGACATTTTATTAAACACTTTACATACACATGTCATATTTTTATATATTCAGGGGTATTTTCAATAAAAAATTTCCATGAATTAAAAAATGCATTTAGAACCATTTCATACATTCAAAAATGTATTTATAATCATTTCATATGATGATAAATGTATTTATCATCATTTCATATATTCATAAATTAGAATAAAAGAAGAGGACATAAATACAACTATTATAATAAAAAAGCCACATAAGTAAACTAGGACTATGGTGGAAGAAAGAAAATGATGGATATTTTTAAAATTTCCATGAAGCATGTATGTTATGGTAGATGTATTAGATTAATTTAAATACCTTATATTGAAATGGAAAGTGTAGAAAAAAATACACACAATGCAATGACATGGATTCCTACCTATATATAGGCATTTCAGGGCCATGTAGTTATTATAAAATATTGTGAGAAATATATATAGTTTATATGTAGAGTGTACCTTTTCATAACCCTACTAAAATTTCCCAGTTAATTAACACATCTATCCATAAAGTTCTCTTTATTTACATGAAAGTGAAGACTGTGTTTCTAGTTTTATAAAATCCTTAGAATTATTTCTTATTCATAACATACCCTATATTCAATCTTATTTGGTGGCCCAAGCCCATTTAAATGTTGTGATGTCCCTTACTTAGGGGCTCCTTTTTTCCTACAAATGCTTTGATACCACTGTGATATCCCCTTCAAACAGGGAATATAGAAACACAAACAGTTCTGAGACAAAGATTCAACTTGCAGAATAAATTCAAATATGCATAAATAAATCACAATAAAATCTCTCAATAGCAAATCAAAGATCTCATCACTTGTTCTTCTGGACGATTACACAATTGAGTCTCTGTCATACAAATGAAATAATATGAAATATTTTGTCTTAAAACCCTGAGCTTTTGAAAATCTGGGAATGAATACTAAATTCTGTCTCGTCTCGGCCTGCTGTGTCGAACACACAGTCGCCGGCGTCGGTCGATATACTGCCGACGTCGGTCACTGTCGGTCCTTCTCTACCAACGTCGGTCTTCAGTCGACCGATGTCGGTCACTGGGGATCACTGTCTGCCAAGGTCAGTGTCTGAGAAGATCTGTACGGCCCTGTACGGACTTAGTACGGCCGCCAATTAAGCACAACATGTCTATTTTCAACCCCTAATAGATGAACAACCTGATCTCAAGAATATACGATTCTAACACAGAAGATCTATATCTGTATAACTTATTGGATCAAAAACTAAATAAAGAAATACCTGTAATACTGTAATAACTTCTGTGTGAAGTTATCTCTCAACCCTGAAATTCTATGATAACTGCTGGATGAAGCTATCTCTCAAATCTGTACCTCTGTGATAACTTCTGGATGAAGCTATCTCTCAATTTGGCAATAAATCAGCTGATATCTCACAGCCTCTAAATCACACACAATGAAGAGTTGACGTTCTCCACTGCAATGGAATCCTGGAACCCTTGGCTCAGTCTTCACAGAAGAATTTCTTTAATATCAATAATCAATAATCAATGCATAATCAATAATGGCCTCCATGAGAAACCCTTATACCCTCAAAAGATATGCTTTCCCTAATTAGGGTTTCTTAAATTAGAATTAGGGTTTCTAATTAAAAATAGGCTAAATAATTAATATTTGATTAAATCAATCAAATATTAATATCTCCCTCAATACATGTCGGATCCTCGAACCGTTTGAAGCTGGTGAACCAGGGAGTGATTCCACACATGACCATACTAAAATAAAGGTGATCCGCTGCATGTCAAATATCCCTAAATAATAGGAGCTCAGGCCCAATGTGTTTGAAATAACCTGAATGAAAACCAAATGTAAAAATTCTGTGAATCAAAGTTAAGGCAAGCTCCATTATGACCCTCTATCCATCCTATTAGCCTACGAAGGTCATATAATAGGCTAATCATCAAGTCTGTCAATGTCCATGAAAAAGGGGACATGACAATCTACCCCTCCAGAAATTGCTTGTCCCCAAGCAATCTCAGAACAATGAACCACTCAATCCACCTGGATCCCAAATGTAGTTATGCTCTGCATAGCTGTAAATCAATGCAAGTACCTGCAACATCAGCAGAAGTAGAACAAAGAGGAACCCATAATCAAATTGGTGAATGCAACTCAAGCAACCTCTAAGATCACAAATATCATATACACCTTCCACCATGCTATGCGGAAGGCATGCTCCAACTCTGCAACAACTCCCAAATGGAACTATGCCAAGTATGGAGAATCCACCCACTGTACCTCTAATGTGGTTAGCATATCTGATCAACTCCTGCTCTAAGTCATGC
This sequence comes from Torreya grandis, assembly GCA_037957365.1. Classification (NCBI taxonomy): domain Eukaryota; kingdom Viridiplantae; phylum Streptophyta; class Pinopsida; order Cupressales; family Taxaceae; genus Torreya; species Torreya grandis. The sequence continues at coordinate 3,943,217 of JARHVA010000841.1, forward strand.
ACCAACAAACTATCAATCCCATCTACAAAAGATGGTGCCAATCCATCCCATAACTGATCCCTCTGTAAAGGCGGCACAACCAACTGTACCACACTGTCATCTGTATGAGAAGAATCAATCTGGAGACTCGAATCCACTGGTATGCCAAACTCATTAGGACCAAGAACTCCCAAATCCTGAACATGTGTGTCAGTACCAACAACATGTTCCTCAGCAACAACTGCAGGAATGTACTCACCACCAACCACCTCAATATACAAATGATCATCCATACTCTGTAAATCAACTCCAAAGCTCATATCAACATACAGAGTATCAACAACTGTAGCATCACTGTCTAACTCTTCCATACGGAAAGAAACAACCGGTGAAACTAAGTCCTCAAAACTATCCACTACATTCTCCTGGGTGTCATCTGCAATAATCAAATCCTGGGACTCTTCTACGATCTCTGCCATAGCTGAGAGATTATCAACCCTCAGTGCACTAACATCTGAGCACACCTATACTCTCTGAGTTCAAGCATCTAACTCATCCTCATCTTCACTATCTCCTATCTCATAATAATCATAATAATTATGGGACATGCTACTCTCTCGTCTAAGTGATCTATAGTGCTCTCTCCTCAGCTTAACAAAGCGATCAAAAGACAACCTCCCTTGAGCTTGTGGAGTTAATAACTCCCACTCATCCTTTGCTGTCATATACCGTGTGGGTTTGTTTTTGGATGTAGGATATGAAAGAGATTCATTCAACCTCTTCAAACTTAGTTCCAGCTTCTTCATATCATTGTCCCACTGTTTCTAAGTATACGAAGTCATCATGATACTTTGCTGATTCAATCTACCCAAACTACCCAACAGGATGGCAAGACATTAGCTCTGATTTGCCCAAACTATCCAACAGGATGGCAGGAATTTGGCTCTGATACCACTGTGATGTCCCTTACTTAGGGGTTCCTTTTTTCCTACAAATGCTCTGATACCACTGTGATATCCCCTTCAAACAGGGAATATAGAAACACAAATAGTTTTGAGACAAAGATTCAACTTGCAGAATAAATTCAAATATGCATAAATAAATCATAATAAAATCTCTCAATAGCAAATCAAAGATCTCATCACTTGTTCTTTTGGATGATTACACAATTGAGTCTCTATCATACAAATGAAATAATATGAAATATTCTATCTTAAAACCCTGAGCTTTTGCAAATCTAGGAATGAATACTGAATTCTGTCTCATCTCGGCCTGCTATGTCGAACACACAGTCATCGACGTCGGTCGATATACTACCGACGTCGGTCACTGTCGGTCCTTCTCTACCAACGTCAGTCTTCAGTCGACCGATGTCGGTCACTGGGGATCACTGTCTGCCGAGGTTGGTGTCTGAGCGGATCTGTATGGCCCTGTACAGACTTAGTACGGCCGCCAATTAAGCATAACCTGTCTGTTTTCAACCCCTGATAGCTGAACAACCTGATCTCAAGAATATACGATTCTAACACAGAAGATCTATATCTGTATAACTTATTGGATCAAAAACTAAATAAAGAAATACATGTAATACTGTAATAACTTCTGTGTGAAGTTATCTCTCAACCCTAAAATTCTATGATAACTTCTGGATGAAGCTATCTCTCAAATCTGTACCTCTGTGATAACTTCTGGATGAAGCTATCTCTCAATTTGGCAATAAATCAGCTGATATCTCACAGCCTCTAAATCACACACAATGAAGAGTTGACGTTCTCCACTACAATGGAATCCTGGAACCCTTGGCTCAGTCTTCACAGAAGAATTTCTTCAATATCAATAATCAATAATCAATGCATAATCAATAATGGCCTCCATGAGAAACCCTTATACCCTCAAAAGATATGCTTTCCCTAATTAGGGTTTCTTAAATTAAAATTAGGGTTTCTAATTAAAAATAGGCTAAATAATTAATATTTGATTAAATCAATCAAATATTAATATCTCCCTCAATACATGTCAGATCCTCGAACCGTTCAAAGCTGGTGAACTAGGGAGTGATTCCGCACATGACCATACTAAAATAAAGGCGCTCCACTACATGTCAAATATCCCTAAATAATAGGAGCTCAGGCCCAATGTGTCTGAAATAACCTGAATGAAAACCAAATGTAAAAATTCTACGAATCAAAGTCAAGCCAAGCTCCATTATGACCCTCTATCCATCCTATTAGCCTATGAAGGTCGTATAATAGGCTAATCATCAAGTCTATCAATGTCCACGAAAAAGGGGACATGACAAATGTGTAGCACACATATAATTATTGTTGAATTAGGGACATGTAGTCTCCTAAATTACTATGAGGGAGGTATCTAATGTAAATAAAAAATGCACATTTTCTTATTATGAATAAAATTATTTACATCCTTTGTGGAAACAAAGATGGTTGGACTCTTTGGATGAGGGTGGATTCATAACTCTAGAGATATCTCCTAGAGTGTTGATAGAAATAACATAATGATGAATTGTAGACAACATTATAAAAAATAAAGGAGATGTTACTCTTAAAATTCATAGCCCATATCAAGGACAAGTAAAAAAATAATATATACACAATAGAGAAAAATTATTAGTATAACATACTTTTGATTTATTGACTATGTTTTATTAAAATTTTATGTTATTATTATATGTGGTAACAATAATATTTAAAATGGGAAAACCACAACTAACCAGAATAAAATATTAATAAAATGAATTATTTTCATACGAAATTTCATTCTTTCAAGAAATTAATAATTAAGTTGTTTTAATTTGACTTGTACTTGATGTAATGCATGGTATTTTCAAAACATGATGTATAACTATTTTATGCAAATATATTACAAATATCGATGACCAACATTGAAAAAATGTAACTATGTTCATTTGAAGTTAAAGGTATACATGAGCAGTATAATAATTAGAAATTTAATGTATAAATACAATAAGTTTCCAAAATCCAAAATAATGTTTTTTAATATGGTATTTAACTCAAGTTCAACAAGTCCAAGAAAATTTTCATAATATTAGGATGACCTTGAATGATCACGTAATGGGATCCATTTCCTATAAGGGAATGCCCATATAAAATATAACATAACCCCAATAAAAAATACACATATCAGTTCTTGTAACATGGTGATATTATTTTTTAGATGTCTTCACTCTAATAAGTAAAAATTAAAATATCCAAGTTTGTAGACCAAATGCCTCCTCGAGACTTGAGACCCTAGTGTACTTAGGCAATAGACAATGGTTATGGTTTTTGAAAGCAGAGGTATCCACCTAATGGGGAATACTCTTTTTGTGTCCATGGGGTTACTTGGAAATATTATGTTATCTTCTTGGAAGATCTTGAGATTATCTCAACAAATCATGAGATCAACTAGAAAGATTATGGGATCTCCACCACTGATCACAAAATGACATCACTTGATCATGGCATATCCTCATATGGATGTGGAATATTCTTTATAGGATAAGATATATCCTCTATTTATTTTTAAGTAATGTAGGTTCACATTAGAGAATAATACCCAAAAAAAAATAAACATATCAATTTATACTACACGACATTGTCATTTTCCAAATATCTACCATGTGGTGGCCTCATTTTACAAATATGGTACACATGGTGAATATTATTAAATAAATGATTTTGTAAACAATGTTTTTAATGAAATATTTCAAAAAAAAATCAATAGTCATCATCATGAATAAGAGAATAAAAGTGAAAAAAAATCAATGGTCCTAATTCATTAGCTTCAAGATTCATGACTAATATTGCATCATATTATCTTATGAGGACCTTTTAAAATTATAAATTGATGAAGCATCATAGAGAAATTCTTATATAGTTAATAAATGGTCATAGCCATGACCACATAAATAAAAGAACAAAACCTACCTGAAAAATGTATATTAGCATTTTCCACATGGTTGCCTCATTTATTTTTTAGATGTCATTTTTTAAGTAAATAGGTTGTATTTATGGAGCGAGAATTTTCACTATGGCCCACATGATTCATGAAAGTCTACATGGTTGAATACCAACCAATCCTCTAGTTTTAAGGTATGTAGACCATTTTCACATATTTAGGCCATAATTAACAAGTAAAAAGTGAATAAAATCCTAAATATAGACTATCTAAATTTTATATAAAAATTAAATTTGAAAAATTGTATTAATAATAAATTGTAGATTTTTTTTTGTTAAACATGGTATTATATATTGAATTTAATTTTTTAAATTATAATAAAATATTTTTTAGAATGATTTTTTAAATTAAAAAAAATCTAACTATTTTTTTTAGTAAAAATAATATTTTACAATGTTTTTTATTCCTTTTAAAATTTAAAAGTTTCGTTTAAAAAAAATATGTTTTTATTGACATAAATTTAGTAACTTTATATTAGTTGTAGTAATAAATTTTATATCATGGTTGAATGTATTGACTGTATAATATCTTGCCCTTGAAATAAGATAAATATTTTCATGACTCAAGCTTGTAAAATGTTTTTATGGTTCGTATATGCATTCATAACTTAATAATGATATGAAAATCTTCCGTTTTTGATTATATTTAGAATATACACTTTCATTTCATCTAGATAGACAAGAATATGACAGAGTTAAATTTTGTTTATGGATTCCTTACATGAACATCTTAACAAACATAAAACATACCAATAATAGAAATGAGGTAGGATGGATGGAATAAAAATGTGTGCATTCACATTTTTTCTTGGTTTTAAGAAAGAACCAATGTCCTTATTTTTATGTTTTATGTATTTTGTGGTATAGGAAAAAGGGGTGGATGACTATTAAATAATGTCGTCTCTTTTGTTTTGATTAATATTGGGATGGTTTAATAACTTATTCAAATATCCTCTCTATTTTTTTTTTATGTTCGTATGAGGACTCAAAGGGAGCACTTTGTTTTTGCCTAACATTAGCCCCATAGTAATCTAAACTTTACTTAATGAGGGTGTGCTTCTTGTGTTTATGTAAAAGATATCTCTAAAAAGAAATTTATTTGAATGGATTCTTAGTCAACCCTACTTAGGAGATTATGAACTAGATGTAGTAGAGTTCATAGGTAAAAATAAAATTTCAAAATTTAAAATATTGATGCTTTAGGTTTTTATTTTTATAGGCAATCACTTTTGACTAGAGCTAAAAACTAGTTTGGGATATAAAGGGGGGCCATATCCCCACATAAATGTCCATGATTGGTCTCACATGCCCAAAAAGATTTGACTCCAGGTGGAACTTGAAATAATCAATACCTTTACCAACTCACCCACATCTCATTGATGATGATTTGGGTATTTTATTACATACTATGTTGCATAATTTTTTTTTCATGTTGATGAAGTTGGATGTGTAGGAAATAAGGAATTATCTCAACAAGGTTGTAAAATCCTTGAAACTATATTATGTTATATGTTCTACATGAGTTTTAATAATGATTTTATATTTATTTATTTCTCATTTATATGGTATATTAATCTACAATTCTGAATATAAATTGAAATGGAGTATTCAGTGTATCTCATGTTCATTTTTTACATTATGTGTGCACATTTATGTAACAATGTGAATATCTTGCTATGAGTAATAAATCATATATTAACCTAATAAATAATACATTGGTTAAATAAACTATTTTTTATTATATTATTTTACCTTTCATTGATAAGAATTATAAGTTTTAGAACTTGGGATCTCTTTGAAATATTGTGGGATTTCCATGACTGATCACATAATCATGTCTCTTGATCACAAGATATTATTGATTACACAAGGGATATAATTTATTTTTTACAAATGAATGGCCATCAAAATTTGATAATAACACCTATAATAAATTAAACATACTAGTTTATACCACTTGATGGCCTCATTTCCTAGCTATCTACCAAAGTGGAGACCTCATTTTCTAAATATGGTACATGTGACAAGAATCATGAATAAATGATTTAAAAAAATTAAATGTTTATGATTAAATATTATAGGAAATCAAGACCATCACCACTAATAAAATAATTAGAGTGACATTAAAATCATTATTCCATTTTCATCAACTTCAAGATTCATGGCTAGTGTTGCATTGTATGGTCTTATTATGGGGAATTTCAAAAATCATGAACTAGAGAATTATCTTAGAGATTATATTTTATAATTAATTAATAGTCATCAAAATGTTTATCTACCAAAAAAAAAAAAAAAAAAAAAAAAATTGTATATAGGTGTTTATAATGTGGTCACTTAAAGTTTTTATTTTTTTATTCTCATAAGTAAAAAAGATGTGCTTGCAGAGTGAATAATTACACATGATTTATTAGGCTGCACATTCTACTATTGAAGATCATGGTTTCATATAAATCAAAACACAAAAACAATCCAATTATGTCCATGGGATTATCTGGAATGATAGTGGAATATCTTAAGATTATGTTATCAAATTAAAATATTATGACATCACCTTGTAAGATTATGGCATCACCTTGATTAATCAAGGTGTGTTTGATATTGATAAATATTATTGGGCACATATTTTACATAATAGTGTATTTAAACATATTAAATATTTATAAATATAAAAGGGGTAAATATTTGGTGTGTATGAATAACTAAATTAACCAACTATATAGGGTATTTCCCCTGGGATAGGTATTTTTAAGACTACTTGACTAGTGTTTTAATGGTTAGGATATGAATTCTTATCTCAAGAATTATATGAAAAATCACTTTTTTGACTCTATTGAATATTTATACTTCCTTTTTATCTAAAAATAAAAGAAAATTACATGCCCAAATTATATTTATAGACTCATGCTTTCAGCATCTAAACTAACAAAAAAATTTCCAACAATGTAAATGAGGTAGAAAGTTTAAAATAAAAAGGTTTTCATTCACATTGTCCCTTGTCCCTATGAAATAACCAATGGTATTTGGGTTTGGTGGTTTATGAATATATTAATATTCATAATAGGAAATATAACATATTTATAATATTACAAAAAAAGTACATTAAAAATAATAGCATGTAAGAATAAATGGGTTAGGTGGCCATCAATGAATGATGCCTCCCATTTCTTGACTAGTAGTTGTCTAGTTCAACGAATTCTTACCATGTGTTATTTATTTGTCATTTATGTTCATATAATGTTCAAAATGGAGTTTAAAATTTTCCCTTTCCTTGAACCCATAGTATTTACAACTCTACTTAATTATGTTGCACCTAATTTTTTATGCAAAAAATATCTCTAGAAAAATACATGTCTAAATTACTTTACAGTCGACCCTAATCAAAATATTATGAATTAGATGAAATAGAAACAAGAGAAATCATATGAAAAAATAAATCTAAAAATATTGATACTTTATGTATTTTATTTCAAATTACATTGAATAAAATTTTGGTCATTTAGTTGAAACATGACATGTAGGACGTTAGGAATGTAATCAACAAGATGTAAAATACTTTCAAATATGTTATGCTATGGGTTTTGTATGGGTATTAGTAATTATTTGACATTTTTTTATTATCATTGAATTATATATTTATTGACAATTTTGAAGCTAGCATGAAAATAGAGTATTCAGTGTATGTCATGTTCATTTGTTCTATTATTTGTGCACATTTATGTAGTAACACATAGGCCTTACTATGAATGAGTCAATAATATGTTGGCCCAATATATATGGCATATTATTTTAATAAAATATGGTTGGTCATGGGAGAAAATAAATAATGAGACAATTTAAGGTAAGGAAAGGGTCCATACTGACTTCACTCATGATGTCATCCTTCATAGCCTTCTTGTACAGGTATTATTACAACCTATTAAGGTACATCATATTTAATTTTAGAAAATTTTAAATACTAGTATGGTGAATAACTCATCAAATTATATATTTAATACTAGAGGATTTTATAAATTCAATCCCTCATCTAACTGGAAATTATTACATTTAGATATTGCTAAAGTGAATGTCATTGAGGTTTATTGTGCACTGATCAAAGATACATATTTTTAGCAAGTAAAGTATACTAATCTATTCATTGTATGTATATCATAACTTGACTTGAATCTCGTTCATGATGTAACAACTAGTAAGGAGGTAATATTTAATGTCTTGCATATGTCTCTTCATCAAATTAAGTATGATAATGAGTAGTATTATTCAAATAATTTAATTCATAATAGCGTTTTATATATTTAAAATTGAATGGAATTGATGAAGGTAGTACTATTTATTTTATTTTTCATCGACTAGCCTTTTCGATGCCATCGAAAGGTTACAGTAGAGTTGCTTCACCATGGTTGAAATCTTCATTGAATAAAATGCAAACAATATAATACATAGCATGTAATAAATTATGAAGAATGGGCACCCAATAAAAAGTGATTTATTGATAAATAAGATTTATAACTTCAAGATGTAACTTGTTATAGATATGTGTACATGTGTTGGAGATAATTAAATGAGTGATGTTAATACAACAATGGGACTTAAATGTGTTGATTAACTCATATAAAATTTTGAAAATTGATAAAATTAGACATGGTTTTCCTAAGGGATATGTGGGTGGTGTATGGGACATGGGACCTAAAAATGTTGTTGATAAAGACTAACCTAGTGTAGATAACTCTATAGATGTTTCAAATTTTTTTATGGAGATGGAATTAGGCCCTATGGTTGAGTTTCCTTAAGACTTTATTAAAATAATATTTTGATGTTATGATATAATATTTTGTTGGAGGTATATTTTTAGAGCTATTACTTTCTTGGTTATTGTTTTTATCATGTTTTTTTATTTATGTTCTCTCTAAGAGCGTTTAGTTAACTCTTGGTATTATTTATTATTTGTGTGTGTCCTAAGAATGTTTAATTAACTCTTGGTATTATCTATTATTTGTGATTGCACACACACACACACACACACACACACACACACACACACACACACACACACACACACACACACACACACACACACACACACACACACACACACACACACACACACACACACACACACACACACATATTTGTAGACATGCCTCAATATAAAATATATACTGAATTTGTTAGTTATTTGTTTAGAATTGAGTTGATATAACTATGTGATAAATATAAGTATGATCACCCATGGATATGTACCAATTTTTTATTGAATAAATTTAAAATGATTAATTTTATACACTTAAAATAGAATAAAAAATAAAAAAATGAAAAAAAGATGGACACCCTTAAATTTTTTTTTTGTAATAATGATACAAATTAAAGTAAAGTACCTAATTTGAATAAATGAAATTTATATGCAAAATAAAAATGAATGTTTAGTGCTCAAGATGGAGATAAATAGTACATTAGTGCATATCTAATGAAAATTATACATGTAGTAAATGGTGGATACAATTATTCTAAAATAACAAAATTCCAATATGATTTATGCTTCCCATGTATTGAAAAAGTGGAACATGTATAAATACAACCTCAATTGCGATTTTTATAGGCATTATGAAACTTCCCCTTTGTGAATTATTTCACACTATACTTCCTGGAAATTAATAAAATGAACCTATTATTCAAATTTTTAGTTATATATATATATATATATATATATCAAATAACTATAAGTATCCATTTATAATCTATACACAGGTTAACCCTAGAAGAACATAAAATGAAATTATATACGAGTTTCACAAAACACTTGAGTAAATTTGAGGAAAAAAAATTCTTAATAGATTTTTTTTGGATAGGATATCCAAAATAAAAATTAAATTAATTAAATTAATCCTAAATGTGATATAAAAATATAATGATTGTAAGTTTAGATTATTATAATCTTGATAACAAACAAGAAGCTATAAATTCCTTAAAATAGTTTTGAGAATTTATACTCCATGTTTTAATGACACAAAAAGCAAGCCACAATTTTTTAAAGATATTTTTGAGTACTTTTGCTAAATGCTTTGGGTCAAATAATATAAACACAAGCCTTTAAAAATAATTTAATTTTCTTAAAACATAATCCAAAAAAAAAAAAAATACAAAAAAGTGAAAAAATACCTAATAAAAATTATAGACCCATTTTGATGGATACTGTGAAGGCATTGATATGCATGGTCCATTAAAAAATAATATAAATTATATATTCAATTTTTTTAATTGACTGTAATGAAAAATATTTTTAAAACTGGTTCAATCTAGGATTTTTTTTTTATTATAATATTAATTTTTTTTGGGGGGAATAGGTTAATCATAATAGTATTATAATTGTATTAGCCCTTGAGATTAACCAAAATTTACCTAAAATTATTATTACTAATCATCCTATTTATTTCATGGTCATGAAATTGATGAAAACTTTATCTCGCCAACTTTAATTTGGTAGAAATAACTACAAAATAAAGTGTAATTAATCAATAATTAAAATAGGTAATCAATTTTATCATGTTTCTACTTTTAAGAGAGATTTAGGGGTTATGTAATGTTATGCCATTTTCACCTAAATTTTGATGTCCACTAAATGAAATAAATATTATTTTAAATGGAGATATTTTGTTAGTTTATTTTAATGGACCTGAATTTTAATGGTAAATATTAGGATGTATTTTTCCAAAAATGTTGGAAAACTTATTTTTGGAATTTATTTTTTAGATGTGAGGGGTTTAAGACAATGTATGATTGAAATCTTACTTAAAAAATGTTGGGGTTGAAATTAAAACTATGAGGAAAAGTATGAATAAATAGAGTTCAATTATTTTAATGAGATGTGGTTTGATGTATCTTTGAAAATAAAAGATTCTTTATGGTTGAGGGTAAATTAAATTGAATTTATATAATAATAAAAGATTATAATTCCCCATTAAATTAAGTAATCTTTAGTTTGAATCATTTTTTGGCTTATTATTTTTAATGGAAACTTGTCAGATTCAACTTGCATTAACATAATTATTGATTACCACTCTCGATAATTATCGATTCATGTTTTTTTTTTCATTATATTTATCATAATGTGTGATTATTAAGACCCAATATTTTGGCATAATTATTATGTAGTTTTATTGTAGATTAGGTTCAAATTTAGTGCAAATAAGGTGCAAACACAATGCACTATTTTTTTTAATTTATGTCATTCTAGGCATGAGTTGTGATGCGTAAATTGATGTAATATTTTGGAAGTTTTAGTGTAAAACATAAATAGTCATTTTGTGGCATAATTTTAAACTAATTGAGCCATAAATTTAACTTAATATAGTAGTGATTAATGTTATGAAATAAACCTTGAAACCATGATAAAAAATTATATAAAAACCATATAATAAATCCTATAAAAATGCAAAATTAAAATACCTCCATGCCTTTTCAAGAATGAATATAAAATATAAATTTGAACTATAATTAGATAAAATAAGAGATAATGTCCTAAACATGAGCCACCAAAGGAAAAAAAATCAAGGCTAAATATAGTAATAATTATTCAAGCTAATGGAATCCTAGTAAAAATGCACAAGAAAGGAGAGGGTTTTTATGAAATCTTAAAACAAACAAGAAATAAAAAATAAAATTAAATTATATTTGAAATGAAGGATCAAATCCAAACACAAAATTATTGACACACTTTGGGTTCTAGATGGCAGGGAGGAGAGGAATTAATGGGAGGAAAATTTTGAATCTCTCAGGTGGGTGAGAGACTGCTAGTTCAAACTAGGTAGAGGAAGAAGAGGATGGGTCAGATTCTGATGATGATGGGAAGAAACTTTATTTTACCCCATGCCTAGATGACTCAAGGGATTGTTGTTTAGTTCTCTATTTCATGGACCCATCTTTTGAATACCCTATTTATATTCTGGTGATGGTCCATGGGAATGGTGGAAAAAAGACCAAAAACAAATAGAGCTTCCACTCCCACAACACTTGGGGTGGCTAGATAGACCCACATGGGGTGCTAGAACAAGTGGTAAGGGCATGGCTATGGTTCTTTGGATGTTAATAAACTAGGGAACCTCTTTAAATTATAGATTTAGTGATTACTGTCTCTTTGGGAATGGATCCATAGCATGGAGTATGGTTAGGGTGGCTAAAGGCCCTCACAATACCTAGTCTGTAGAGGATGAAATGTTCATTCCTCTTTTTCAAACCTACATCTTTTCTTGTGGAAGGACATGAGATTTTTCACTCAATGTTGGATCTTTCTTGTTATCTTGGTTAGATAAGGGAGATCCACCCTCAACAAGGCCTCTTTTTTGTAGACTCTTTATGGGAATTACGTTGAGGATCCTCAAACCCTACACCTTTTTTGGGTAAAGTTGGGTTTTGGTAAAATGCACCCACTTGGTGACTCACTTGGATTTAAATTCATTGGAGGTCCGATCATGGCTCCTCTTGGTCACTATTTTAATGGAGCGATCCCTTATTCTATGACTAATATGGATATTAGAGGAGGCTGTGTCTCAACCTCAATTAGATGTTTAGTTAATGGTTTAATCTATTTTTCCCTTCCTAACACTTTAAGTGTTTTTATAATGTTATTTAATATGGAAAGCTAGTTTATAAATTTAGAGGGATCCTAATTCATTGCTACCTTATATTACTATTTAAAAATTGATGATATAGGAATCCAATTTTGGTTTCTTTTAAAATGTGTTCACTGTGTGGAAGACTTAGGAAGCAGAAGACCTTCCCCTTTGGAAGGCCTTCTACCTGGTAGAATCATCAAGAACCTCATGGAGAAGGGTGTCATCCCTTTAAAATTCACCATTTTGAATTACCTTTATGTCCTTAAGGTTAAGGGATCCTTAAAAACCTTGGTTGTGGGTACCTTAAAACCCTCACTATTTTTCTTCATTGAGAATCTTAGTGGAATGTTTAGTCCTTTTGTTATGACTCAGCTATGCAGAAGCCATGTAGATGACTCAAGAGGAAAAATACCTCCTTACCCTTTTGAATTGATGTTCTATAATTTTATTTTTTTTGTTTTTTTATAGGTTATGAATCTTATTAGGAAGATAAAACCACTTATTATATCTCTGATGTATGGAGGAGGTGTGGATGTACCTTATTAGGTTGTGAATCTCAGAGGGAAGATAAACCCTTTAAATGTAACTTGGTTGTATGAAGACTATGTGAAAGACCTTAGTGGTGGAATACCTCCCTCCTTAAGGGATCCTATGGTGTGTAGTTATTTCAATAAAAACATGATGATGGGAGACTGTCACTCAAGTTTTACATTTTTAGCAATCTCTTTGTGCACTTCAGGTTACAGGACCTTTAAACACCTAGTTGTTATCTTGCTTTGGTATTTGAGACATTTACTTCACTTGTTCTATAGTTTTGACTTGATCATGGGACCTTTACTCCACTTTTTTGAGGTTGGGGGAGCCTTTAAACCCCCTTTATTGTAATCTCAAATTTTAATATCCTTAAAACCCCTAGTTGTGAGAATCCTTAAAACCCTCATGTTCTCTAGTCTTTTCAAGGTCATGGGTACCTTTACTTCTTGTTCTTTCATCTTGATTTTGTCACGATACCTTTACTCTACTTATTAAATGTTGAGGGATCCTTAAAACCCTCATGTCTTTCCTTAGTCATGGGACCTTTACTCCACTTATTAAAGGTTGAGGGAGCCTTCGAACCTTCTTTACTATACTCTCAGGTTATGGAATCCTTGAAATCCCTAGTTATGGGAATCCTTAAAACCTTCACATTCTCTAGTCTCACCAAGGTTAGGGATACCTCTAATTCTCTTGTTTTTGGTTGGGGTAGTTAAACCCTTGATGCTACACTTGGTAGTTAGGGGGATCTTTCACCCTCTTTGATGTACCTAAATGTGGATCTAGTTGTCAAAACCCTCACCCTCCCAGTTCATAGCTCTAGTTTAAAAATCATCATTACCCCATCAAATAAGAAAGGGATCAAACCTTATAAAACCTTAAAAGATATATGCGTTCAAATAAAAAACATGTATGCAAAAATGTTAGAATGAAGGATGTAATTTGAAAGTAAAAAAAGGTGATTAGAATGCTAGGGGTTGACCTAAACATGTGAAATAAGATGTAAATTTGAAGTTATATATAAAAAATTGGAGGTAAAAAATGAAACCCTAAGGGGAGACCCTAAAAGGTGTGACCATTTAAAAAATTGAGGGATCCACCAAAAAATTAAAAAAATAGTGAAACTAGGGTATAATAAAAAAATTAGATAGGTAAAACTATTCCATAGGGCTAAATCTAAGATAAATCAGTCCAAACAAAGATCAAACTTAAATTAATGTGTTGAAAATAGTAAACTAGCATCATTGAAAAAAATTGACAAGTGATGAAATAAGAAAAATAGAAAAAGTGATGAAATGACCACACCTTAGTATAATCTTTGTATTCTAAATCTAGATGTAAGTTGTGTTAGTACCCAAAATTGCACTAAAGTAATTGGGACATTTTCAAGGGTAAATAACTATGTATTTAGCCCTAATTTTGTCTCCAAGTGTTCCTTTGGAAGGTCAAGTTCATGTAAAAAATATCTAAGTCCTAATCTGGGCTTTGCTTGGAGAATATGTCTTTCCCTTAGACTTTTTAGGATTTTTTGCACGAACACAATATCCAACGAAAATAGTTATTCAAGCCTTTTATCTCAGAATTTTTTTTTGAAGAATTATTTATGTTGGACATTTTGTCCACTACAAAAGGTTTGATGGAATTCAAAGTCTTATTTATTTCAATTTTTTTATCCACACAAAAATCTTGAAGGGTTATTTCCTTTATTTTGGGTAAATTGTAAGGACATATTTCCTTCAGCCCAAGTGTTTACAAAAATTCTAAAGGATTATCCCTTCGGGCATTTTATCCACAAAAAAATTTGAAGGGTCATTTTCCCTTGAAACATTTCCAAAGGGTTATTTCCTTTGGGCATTTTTCCCTTGCAAAATTCTTGAAAGACACTTGTAGAAGGGTCATTTTGCCTTTGCAAATTTTTTGAAGGATCATACTCCTCTAGTATTTTTCCCTTGAAAAATTATCAAAGGGAACTTTAAAAAAGTTTTAAGGGTAAGTCTGGAGGGTGAAGGACACTTTCAAGAAGTCTGAAAGGCACTTTTAAAGATCTTGAGGACATATTCAATAAGTCCTAAGGGCACTTTCAAGAGATCCAAAGGGCCATTCCAAAAGGCCGAAGGGAAATTATCTAGGGTAAGTGCCCTTGACAAAACTTTGGAAGGGTATGTTTAAATGGTCAAAGGGTACTTTTGGGAAATTTGTTTTGGATCAGAAGTCCTATTTCCTTGGGGCATTTTTCCTATGTAAAAAGTCCAAAAGAATTACATTTCTTTGAGAAAAATACCAAGTTAAATTTTTATGAGGAATTTGTTATAGATAAAATGTTTGAAACAATCATCCCAATGAAGACAAAAGGATTAAATTCTCAATTATTTTAGCAAAAGTGTAAAGGTCCAATAACTTTGGAAAAAGTGTAAAAGACCATTTTATTTAGGGAAATTGTTTCAAATAAAATGTCCAAAACAATTATTCTGATGAAGGTGAAAAATCCAAAGGCTGAATTCTTTCAAGCATCTTGCCCATGCAAATAGTCTGAAAGAATTACAATTCTTTAGGAAAAGTGTAAAGTTCAAATTCTATGGGAAAATTAGAAAGCTCAATTTCTACGGGGAAATTATTTTGAGCAAAATGTCTGAAATAATTGTCCTAATGAAGAAAAAAGGTTGAAGACTCAATTCTTGTGGGAAAAGTTTGAATTCAAAATCCTTTAGGGAAATTATCTCTAAAATTTTATTCGAGATAATTATCCTAATAGAATGCCTAAAAAACTTTTTACGAGATAACTATGCCAAATAAAATCCCAAAGCAAAAGTGTCGAAGAAAACAACAATGCCAAATACAAAGAGCCCATTGATCAAATTTCCATAGAACAAAGACCTCGAATAAATTTCCAAATTGCAAACATGACATTATCATGGATGTATTTTGATAAGCACATGGATTCGACTTTATGTAGTGGTAAGTAGATATTGGGATTAAAATGTTCTAGGATGGTTGTATGAGCATCAATTTTAGACCCCATGAAGTAGCCATTTTAGTTCAAATAAAGGCAGATCCAATAGTGTGCATTAACACAAAGTAGGATGATTTGATGGCATGTGATTAAATATGGATAGTTTAAGGAACATAGGAAGCCTATGGGGTTTTAAAGTGGCATATCCTCAGGGCTAAGAATAAGTGACAAATAATAATGTTCTACCCCTCAGATCATGCTCTGATGAAGCACATTTTATCATCCTAGTCAGATCTAATTCTATCTAGCTAGTGTTCAAAAGATGATGAGCCTATGAGTAAACACATAAATGACAAGTGGCATAACTACATGCCACAAATTATAAATCAAGCATCTCACACAAGATCTATGGCTCACATTTCTCAAGCAAGGATGATCCAATAATGCAAGCTAAGGTGGACCTTTTAAATTCATCAAATTGTATGAGGAAATGACAAATACCTAGTTGGATCTAATGTATCATGTCAAATCTTAGTATGTGGTAATATTTGGTTTAAAAATTAAAACTTGATGGTTTTTTCCTAGTTAGGAAATGAGTTGAAGCACAAAAGATGCTCCATGAACTGTTCTAGAGTGAACATTTCCAATCATGATCATGGATCATTTTAAATTTCATGTCATAACCAGATCATTCCCAATCCATCATTGCAAAAATAGGTTATTCCATGGCATTCACAAAAAATAAGGTAGTTGTCTAGGAGGTTATAACTTTGTAGGTAACTGTTCATTAGCATTTCCATGGATTTTCACATAATAAAAAAGTTTTTTTGATCTCTACCATGCAATTCACCTTCTAGGTAGGTGTAAAGGGGCATATTTAGGTGGTTTGACATGAGGACAAAATCTATTTGGCTCCTTAAATGTTTTTCTCACTCCAATTATGCAAGAAAGTGATCAAGAACATCTTTAGGTAGTTGAAATTCCTCATCATTCCTTATAGAGGTAGTTTTAAATGGATGAAAATCTTAGGCATAAAAAAAGGCATTTTCTAGCTAGGAGCATCTTGATAGGATTGGAAAATTTTGTTAGGCAATTTTTGCAAATTATAACCCATAGTCCCAAATTTAAGAAGGATTAAAAATGTATAAATAGGGGTTTTATCCTCTATTTTAAGGTTGTTATTTGTTGTTTGTTGTTGTAGGTTTCTATTTTAGGTGTCCATTTTCCCTAAGTCTAGGTTCTCCAATTTTTTTTGGGATCAACTGCTATGTGTAGATCTTGTCTCCCTTGCTAAAGTGGTTACATCTATAAAGCCATTAGCAAGCTTTGAGAGCATGTTCATGTCTCCCCTATCAAAATATCAATCTCACCATGATTTTCCCCATGGAAACATTTTGAAGTGTTGATGTTTATAATATTTCTTTTAAAGTTAGTGGAAAATATTTGTGGTTCTTTATTGTATCTTTGTAATAAAATGCAATAATATGTTTTACAATTTTTTCTAATTGGATATTTGAGTTTGTGTTCATTAATAGTTATCATTTTGAGCATGTACTTATGTTATAAATCCCTTTTTATAGTTATCTTTGGAAATGTGTTGTTGAATACCTTTTAAGGGCACCCTGGGTTCGTGAATTTATTAGGAGAAAGTACTTGAGATTATCGTTTCAATGTATGTTCTAGTCTCTCAAGGATCATTTAGTGTTTACCATTATCTTGAATTTGAATTTTTTCTACATATTTTCTAAGAAATATTATCATGAAATACTTATAGATAGCCTAATGTTTGGAAGCCACCAACACACCACCCTCCATTTTATAATTATCTAACTTGTCCTACCCTATAAATAATACATCCCTTACATACTATACATATTATTTTCCTTGAAAATACATAAGATCTCACTTATTTGTAATGTGTTTAGAGTTTACAATTTTAAATCCTAGTATTTTAGTCTTTTATTTAGTCACTTTGCTGTTGAAGATTATTTATAATGAAGATTATAGTTACAATTTCATCTGTATTTAGTAGCTAGTGTATGAATTAGAGTATTTATGCATTTCATGTGACAACCTTTCATAGGTGAAGTGTGAAAACTTGGTTAGGGTCTAGTTATATCTATTCGTTATGCCAAGAATGCCCATGAAGATTGAATTGTAAAATACCTTCATGTGATCAAGCTATCCCATAGGTTTTCTCACCTTAATTCAGGTAGAGCCAAAATTAGCAGGGAGCTAACCATACCCTTTATAGGTGCCTCTTAGTCATTTTATGCATTCAGTATAATTTTGAAGCCAAACCCTTCCCTAACTACAAAAACATAGTAGTTTGTTTTCCATCATTGTTTTCCATTTTACTTCAAGTGTGCAAGCCCAAATGTATGAGGTGTACAACTGGGAACCAACACTCTTCTAACACTATTACCAGGGACTGATTATTGTCACCTATGTTGATAGGGACTCTTGTAAAGAGTTTCTATAATTTTTTAAAAAGTTCTCTACCTATTGCACTGATCTGACTATCTTGGATATCAAAATTGCAACACTCCACTGGGGACATGCTAGGAAGTTTATAAGGTTTGAAAATTCAAATTCTACTGAGTATATTGTAAAAAATTGTTAACATTACATGTTGAAAGGTGTTTTTCCCTTTTGAACATCATTTTAAAAAAATTAGTGTCTTTTTTCTCTATCTCATTAAGTTTTAGCAAGTCTAATTTCAACATCTATCACAACAGTTTGTCAATTATTATATTCTAAAAGAGTGTGCAAGATCTCTGAATAACATTCAAGAAATCAACATCAATTCCTGTAGAGAGAGCTCTAAAATTCCAAGAGAGGAAAAATATGCATTAACATATCTATTTTAAAATGTGAATGAGTTGATCAACCTTCCAAAAAATAAAAGTGGGGTACATATAGAGAAAATTAGGGAAACATGAGGAAGCCTCAAATTTTCTTAACTAGTTAAAATTAAATAAAATTAGCCTATGGACCCTTTATAACTAACCTAAAGAATCTTAAATACATAGAAAGGCCATATGGCCATGTGGGCAAAACCCAGTGGGAAAAAGCACTACATTAACACCCCCCCTTAAGCATAGATTAGGTGAGATGAGAATTGGGTCTCGATATTGAAATCCTGATGAGGTACCCAAGTACATAGTGATGAACCTCGATAGGAGGAAGAAGAAGGTAGAGCAGCCCTAACCCCAATGAGAGCTTGTAGATGAACAAATTTACTCTCTGTGAAAGGTTTGGTCAGAATATTTGTAATATACTCTGATGTTGGATAGTATCAACTATCAATGACTTGCTCATTGATAAGATCCCTAATGAAATACATGTGAATATATATGTGTTTGGTCCTTTAATGAAGAACTAGATTCTTGTAAATCTAGATAGTTCTTTGGTTATCATAATAGATGATTGTTAGCTTATGAACTTAGACACCAAACTCAGTGAGAATCCCCTAAAGCTAGATTACTTTAGTGGTGGCATTGGCATCTCCTTTGTATTCTACCTTTGTGGATGATAAAGTAATTGCATGTTTCTTCTTGCTTGACCAACTTATTAGATCTGAACCAAGTGAAAAACTATAGCTTGAAGTGGAATTTCAACTCTAAATATCTCCATCCCAATCTAAATATGTGTATTCAATCAAATCAACCTTTGTTTCTACTCCATACTGTATCCCATAATTATGTAAACCTTGAATGTAGTGAAGAATCTACTTTGTTGCTTTCCAATGTAACTCATGTGGCTCTTTCATAAACCTAGAGACTAATCTGACTCAATATGATATGTCAGGTCTAGTGTGTGTGAGATAGATAATATTTCCCATGATTTTCCAATACAAAGTTGCATTAACAAGTGGTGTAGGAAAATCAGCCTCAAGCTTCACACTAGACAAGAAGGGAGTAGGAGATGGATTACAATCATCCATGTTAATTTTTTTAAGAAAATCAAGAGAATACTTGGATTGTGATAAATTTATCCTAGAATCTGACTAAATGATTTCAATCCCATAAAAGTAGTGTAGCAATCCCATGTCTATCATTGATAATCTATTTGAAAGTGCATTTTTCATTGCTAAGATGGATGATCATGAGATCCCTATAATCAGTAAGTCATCCACATAGATAACTAGAATCAATAGAGAATCATCCTATCATAAGATGTAGACATTTGAATATGAGTGGTATCTGGTGAAACCAACTGTGAGGAGAAAGGAGTCCATCTTAGCATACCATGCTCAAGGGGCCTATTTGAGTTTGTAGATAGATTTCTTGAGTCTACAGACCAAGGAGGTATCTTCCAAAAAGCCTTGTGGTTGCTCTATATATATCTATTCCTTGAGATCACCATGTACAAAAGCACTCTTTATGTCCATTTGGTGAACATCCCACTGATGTGTGGCTATGATGGCTAGAGTGAGTCTTATAGATGTCATCTTAGCTATAAGAGAAAATGTCTCAGTGTAGTCTATGCTAGGCACCTGAGAAAACCCCTTTGCAACCAAACTAGCTTTGTACTTATCGACTAACCCATATAGACCATACTTGGTTTGATAAACCTATTTACATTGGACCAATTTTCTTCCTTTAGGAATAGGGACCAAGTCCCATGCTTTATTCTTGACTAGGGAATTGTACTCTTCTTGCATAGTAGAATCCTATTCTATAATACCAGATGCCTCACGAAAGGTTTGCAGATATGAGACAATGATTAAGTAGGCATGTGATGTCCCATAAAATTGTGATCATGTATTCCTTATATCTGATGGATTTCTAACCCATCCTCAAACACTTTGAAGTGTTTATCTAACCCAAATCAGACTAGAATTGTATGAGATTAGAGAATCAAGAGGTGAGTCCTCATCATCTATAGTGTGAGTGTGAGATGGAGGAGGAGAATCCTCATCACTACTCTCATCGCTTGAACTTGAAGAAGAAGAAGAGTCATCCTCATCATCAGGAGGATCTTGAGGTGGATCTATGTCACTGTCTGAAGTGGAATCAATGTCCAATGAGACTTTTGAAGAGTCTAGAGTGCCAAGATTGTGTTTAAGTGGGCCCTCATAAAACTTGACACTCCTTTCAATGAATAACTCATGAGTTTTAGGATGGAGAAGCCTATATCCCTTAACATCATCTGCATACCTCACAAAGATGTAAGACTAACTCTGAGCGTCTATTGCCTTGCATTTCTTCTTGGGAAAATAGGCCATTGCTAGTGATCAAAACACTCAAAGTGATCTACTATGGGCTTGTGACTATTCCAAGCTTGAAAAAGAGTGATTCCCTTCAAGGATTTATATGGAACTTAGTTCTAAATGTAGCATGCATAGTTGATTACTTCAGCCCAATACTAAGGAACAAGAGACTTTGATTGAAGCATGGAGTTTTCCATTTACTTCAAGGTACAGTTCTTACGTTCAACCACACCATTCTATTGAAGACTGTATGGAACTATATGTTTCATCTGAATCCCCTCTAATGTGTAAAATTTATCAAACTTATTGTTGACATACTCTTTTCCATTGTCAGTCATTAATATTTTGATGTAACATTCTGACTACTTCTCCACAAGTGCCTTGAAGTCCTTAAAGTGATCAAAGACCTCAGACTTCTTTTTGAGAAAAAAAACTTAGGTGTACCTCAAAAATTCATTGATGAATGTGAGCATGTATCTTGTCTTATTGAATTAAGGTTTTGTAAATGGTCTTACTAAGTCACTATGGACTATATCTAGATTTTATTCGGCTCTCCTTGCTTTGCCCTTGTCATATTTATCTTTTGGATGCTTACCAAGAATGTAGCCATTGCATATGCCATCTAAGAATTTGAATTTAGGCAATCCTAAAACAATGTTTTGATTACTAATTTTCTCTAGGTAATGGTAGTTTAAATGGCCAAATCATTCATGCCATAGTTTGCTCACTCCATCTGCATGAGTAAGAAGTGTAGCTAAGGGGCGATCTAGGGAAAATTATGGGAAGGTATACAGCCTAGACTAATGATTGGCCTTCCCATAATCCATTTTGGTATTACTATGTAGCTCCTTGATGACCACTAAATCAGGTGTGAACTCAACTTGCTTCCCTACACCTATGTGAGTGATTTGATACACTGATAAAAGATTGGTGGATAGTCAAGGAACACATAGAACATCATTGAAGGTTCTGTCACTTACTTCTACTGATCCTTTAACATTGAATTCTATTGAAGTGTCATCACCCATGAGAATTGAAGGCATAAAACATGGCTCTATTTTTGAAAATAAATCCTCTAAGGAGGCTATGTGATAGGAATCGCTTGAGTTAATAACCTAAGTCAAAGGTTGAGAAGCTACTATAACAAGTGCCTTGCCCCTATTTTTACCCTTTTTTCTATCTTTACCTTTTGTAAATTCTTATGCTGATGTGTTTTGAGATGAAGATTTAGGAACAATGATGTTGTTATTCTCAAGCATCTTAGTTAAGGTGTCAATCTTATTTTTCATGCACTAAGATTCATCATGCCCAAGTTTATTACAAAATTTGTATTAGAGTTTCTCCTTCTTAGGTTTCCAACTTAAGGAGGACTAATTTGATGATGCCTTAGGCTTGGCATCTAATTTATGATTCTTCTTGTGCTCATGATTAGGTTTATACTATTTCTTCTCCTATTTTTCATTACTAGAAGGCTTCTTATTTTGATTAACAATCAAGGCATGTGATTTTAAAGACTTTAGTGCACCCATTTGAACCAACCTATCTTAATATTGAGTTAGATCAGAAACAAACTCATCAAATAATGGAATTTTCCAAGTGAATCCAAGTGCATGTCTGGTAACATGAAATGTAGAGACAAAAACTCAATAGTCATGACCCAATTTTGCAAGCACGGATATAATCAACTAGTCATATATTTTATTAATGCCACATTATTTCAACTAAAATCTTAGTGATTTAAAATTTGTAAATAAGTCTTGTAGGGTGTCATTGTCACCTGGGATCTATGTGATGAGCTCATTCTCTCGCTCATGGCCCCTCATGATGTCTTTTACTCCAAAAAGCTTGTCTAGGATTGTCCATACTTCATTCAAAGTTTTTGTAGATTCAACATAAAATAAGAGGTCAAGAGATATTGATAGGCATAGAAACCCATAGGCATCATCACATCTATTTTAACACTTAACCTTTTTAACATCTGTAGATGGCTCAATTTCCTCACCCATAGTAATATGATAGAGTCCTTTACCTCACAAATCAAGTTACACTTTAGACTTCCATTCTAAATAGTTAAACGGTGTGAGTGGTTCAATGTTTAGATCCATTAGTGTAGATTATAATGAGATAAATTGAAAAATTGAAATGAAAGCAAAAAATAGAAAACACACAATATAAGTACCCCTTAAACTATCAAGAATACCCCCCTAAAGTTATAATGCAAACACACTCAGTCTTAGACATTGGGCATAATCCAGAATATGTCTATGAACAATCAGTGTGAGAAAGTCTAAGACAGATGTTGGGAACTATTGAGAATGCATCCAAGAGGAAAGGTATAAAGGTTTGAAAAGAGTTTCAAGCTATTACACCATGTAAAAAATATATGTTACAAAGTCCTAAAATAATGTAACCAATGTGTAGAGCTCAAGAAAGTATGCACTTTCAAAAAAAATGGCACCCAAAAGGGAGATATAGATTGAAAGTTATTGTACTTATTGGTTCTTACTCCCACATATTCGTGGACCCTTTCCAAAAATGGATTTTTTTTCAAAACTTGTGAAATAAGTTAACTCTATTTCTTCATTACCTTTCACCTCAAATTTGATGCCCCCTTGAACATCATGTAGGTTTATTTAACTACTTTACTTCAAGTTTGTGTAAGTACATTACTTCAAACTCTTTGACAAGTAAGACTACCTTAAAAACCTGGATTGGTCTAGCCAGTGTAAATGGGGTTCTTAAACCTGCATTACTTATTACTTATAAAACAAGTAATGAGTAATAAGTAATCACTCTTGGAAAACCTAGATTGGTCTTCTTAAGTGTAAATTGGGTTCTTCAACCTACTTTACTTATAAATTAAATAAGTAATAAGTAATTGACCTTGGAAAACCTAAACCCTAGTACAAATTAGGTTCTTCAACATGCTTTACTTATAAAGTAAATAAGTAATAAGTAATTGACCTTGGCAAACCCAAATGGGTCTACCCCAGTGTAAATCGAGTTCTTAGAGAAGTAAGACTACCCTAAAACTATAATTATTCTAGTAGTAAGTTGTCATGCTGGAGAAACCTGATTACTTCAAGTTGTTGACTTAGAGAAACCCAAAATGGTCTATGGGCAAGTAATCACATCAGAGAAACCTGATTAATTCAAGTAATCACCTAGGAAAAACTTGAAATGGTCTACAAGCTTAAGTAATCAACCTTGAAGAACCTGATTTGGTCTATGAAGTGTAGATCAGGGTTTGTAGGGGTGATTACTTGGTTTGTATGGGCAATGTACAAATTGAAGGAAATTGATTTTTAAGAAAATATATGAAGTTTATTAAAAAACTAAGAACAACCCATTTTAGATCTCAAAAAACCCAAAAAATATATGAAAATGGATTTTTCATCAAAGGCATTTTGACATGAGTTTTGAGGTAAATTAAAAAAATGCCTCCAAGGTCAAAAACAGCAGCCAAGACAGAATAAAAATGAGCAAGGTGAATGCATGGAGGATCTTACTAGGGAGTCTGATGCATGAGACTATTAGGATAGCTCTAGTATCATAAAAGAGTGTGCCAAGATCTCTGAATAACATTCAAATAATCAATGCTGATTCTTGTAGAGAGAGCTCCAAAATTCCAAGAGAGGAAAAATATGCATTAACCTATCTATTTCAAAATGTGAATGAGTCGATTAACCTTCCAAAAAGGAAAAGTGGGGTACACATAGAGAAAATTAGGGAAACATGAGGAAGATTCTAATTTTATTAATTAAACAATTAGAATTAAATAAAATTATCCTATGGACCCTTTATAACTAACCTAAGGAAGATTAAATACATAGAAAGGCCATACAGCCGTGTAGGCAAAACACGATGGAAAATATCACTATACTAACATATTTTAGAAGTGTGATTCTAGTGATGACTCTGACTTTATTTTCTGGTTTCAATAAAGATTGGTGAATATTATAAATATTCTACTAACTTTCAATTTTGAGTAATTTCTTGTTTGCAAAGATGGAAGGACCAAGATCATCTTTTATAAGTGACCCATCAAATAAAATCATCTCTTCTTTGAGTATTTCTCAAAGAAGATGGAGACAAGTTTAGAATCCTATTGAAGGGCAAGCTTAGTTACTAAAGGTTATCTAGATTCTGATAATCTTGAGATCTTTGTTGACTCCCCCATTATTGAGTACTATCATAGCTCTTTTATTGATTTTAAGACACATAGTCCCATTTATTTTCCCACTCCTTCCTGACTAGTTGAATCCCCTCCCAAGTCTAATCCACAAAGTCCACCTCATTTACCCCCTCATATCCCTTTGCCATTTTTTATTGAACCTCCTATTGAAACAATCATGAGGCGTAGGGACCAAGATGAGAATGCACATCCTACATTCCACATTCCTAGATTTAGGCCTATTTATTTTGATGAAATGGCAGACTATCCTAATGAAGTCCCAAATGAAGTTAGGAAATGCCTCCCAAAATTTCAAGGGAATAATTTAGTAAGTGGTGATCAACATTTGAGGGCCTTTCAAAATATTATTGAAGATTATGAGGTTGAGTATGAGTATGTGTGCATCAAGTTATTTATGCACACACTGGAAGAAGACACTCATGAATGGTTCAATTCCCTTCCCACTGGATGCATTGATTCATGAGAAGAGATGTAAAATGTTTTTAGAATTCAATATGGTGTTAGGATTGATCAAAGGTTTCTTTTGGATAAATTTGAAAATATAAAAAAAATTCTAATGAGTGTGTGCAGGACTTTAACACAAGGTTCAACAAGACTATGATGTGGCTACCCAAAAACATCAAGCCTAGTGATATAACATGCTTGATAAAGTACAATGATGCCTTTGATAAGAAGGATACATATTTATTTAGGTATAAGGCTCCCACTAACCTATAGTTGACATTCAATATGGCCATCCAAATTGAGAAACACATCAAGGCTATGGGAAATCCCATGAACAAGTAGGCTAATGTGAAACTAGTCAATCTAAAAAAGACACAACCCACAAAGACAACCAACTTGGAGGAAACTATGAAAAATTTGGCCGCTACTATCGAATAAATTTCATACAAGTTAGCTAGAGATAGAAAGGGGTCCCTTAGGTGTCTACTAGCTATGAGTAGACTCTAAATATAAATCAAGTAATAAGAGGACATAATCTCCATAATAGAGATAATGATAAATAGAAGAGGCCTAGGTGTGAAGAAAGGATATGAAAAAAATAGAATAAAGGGTCTAGAAAGGAGGTGCTTGGTCCTTTAAACACCAAGGTAAATATTTTGAATTCTAATTTAAACATGATTGGTGTGATAAGTGCTTCCTTCCACACCCTCCATATGATACTATTGAACAAGTTGATGGAGATCTAGATGAACCTGAATATGTATCATCTGACTATGATATTTTTATTTTTAATTATCAAAGGTCTCAAAGTGAATCAACTACCTCCATAGAGTTGTTAGATGATATTGTGGTTGATCATCTTTAGAGCACTATCATATTGGAGAGTGTCCCAAATTTTGACTTTGCTTGTGATTTTATATGGCACAAGCATATGAATTGCCCATCCATAATTTTGATCACTTACACTCTATGATGATTAATAAATATCCTAGGGTAATTCCATCATTTGAGGAAAGGTAACTATTAATTAATGTCATAGCTACATGAAATAAGGAATATAACTTGAGAACTAGGAAACCAAGTGCTTCTCCTCAAGACACTACCCTTGGAAATCCAAAGGCAAGAAATACAAGTAAGGAAGAAAATAAATCTACAAAAGTCCAAGAAGATTCTAAGATAACACCCATGCACCAAGCTACTAAGTCTAGAGGTGCCCCTACTAAGAGAAAAAGAATGCCTATATTGTCTAGTATCCCTAAGGGTGTTAATGAGTTTAAACAAAACCCATCTTTGAAGGTTATTGTCAAAATTTCAAATCCACCCCAGCCTACTCCACTTAGACCTTGAGTGATTGTATTCCAAATAAAGGTGTTATTACCCTTCCACCAAATATTCCTCTTCCTTAGTATAGTGTGTTTGATATGGCTCAAGTGTTGAGTTAAATAAAAATCATCGTGCCAATTATTAAATTGTTAAGAATACCTGAACATAGGAAGAGGGCCTTTGAATATTTAGAATTTGGTGAAAGGTTAGCTACAAATGAAGTTGAGTTAACCCAAGCACCCCTAGAAGAAGATGAATAATTAAAAGAGGTTGTTGTACCCATTTTAAAGGTCTATTTGGGGACCGTAATTATATAAATTTATTTGAATGTGGATCCATTTTATATGACCCTATTGAACAATGGCATGATTGTTCATGACTACATGTTTGATTCTAGATATTATTGTAATGTGATGACCTTGGGTGTCCTCAATGAGCTTGGAGTGAAGATCACATCAGAATTTATCAATTTATATGCCATGGAATCATGAGAGGTTCTAGTTATTGGACAAGTCAAGGGGTTGGTTGTATAGTTGGAAATGCATCCAGGAAAGTATTTGAATATGGACGTGGTAGTTGTAGATTACTTGCCTAAATGGGGGATGTTTTTGTCATGTAAATGGGCTGCTAGTATGGTTAGAAGTGTGAAAATGGACCTTTCCTACACCTTCATTCCTTTGGAGGGTAAGATGGTCAGACTTTATAGAGAGATAAAGATGTTGCATGTGATTGAAGATCCAAAACATACTCTCAATGAAGTGTTGTACATGGATGTTGATTTAGGAAACTTTGTTGAGAATGTTGATACTAGTGAAGAACCTATTATTCTTGATGTTGAACCTGAAAAAGAAGGTGTAATTTGGAAGATATGATTTGATGGGGTTTGCTCTAACCTTGGAAATGGAGTTGGGGTTATCTTTCTATGCCCCCAATCATAAATGTTTTATGTTTTGTTTTTAGCTTTTTTTTGAGTGCACAAACAATACTGCTGAGTATGAGGCACTCTTGGTTTAAGGATTGTCCATGAATATGAAATAAAATGTTTGATTATTAAGGGAGATTATAAGATAGTGTTAAATCAAGTTTGTAGTGATTTTACCACAAAAAATAAAAGGTTGAAATAATATCAAAATGTTGTGTAGGATTTTCTTAAATTTTTTGATGCGTTCAATCTATGTTATCATGATAAAAGTTTCAACCAAGAATTTGACAAACTTGAATGGTTAGGCACTCAGTTTGATATTGAAAACATGAGACTTTATTGTTAGTATCAAGTGGAGGTACTTATCAGGCCTTCAATCCTAAATAATGTCCATCATTAGAAATTTTTTGATGATGATGAATAAATTAAGATTTTTTTGAACTATGAGGTTGAGTTCTATGATTAACTCATACACTTAGAATCCATGATTCAAGTTTGTGATGGAAAGGAGACTTTTTTTGGGAAGGATATTATTTAGCTAAAGATAAACACTCTCTCAAGAGGATTGGTCAATTTAGAAGCATCTTTTGATGGAGAAAATAGAATCAAGTTGAGAGACTTATTCATTTTAAAGGACATGACTGAGTGTAACTTGGGTTCTCATGAGAATCCAAGGAAGGTTTGGATGGGCAATCACTTAAGTGTAGCTGAGAAGAAAGATTACATGTAGTTGTTAAGGAAGTACTAATATTACTTGGCATGGTCTTATTCTGAGCTAAAAGTATATAAGGAAGACTTGTTCCAGCATGTCATCCCATTATAGCTTGATAGAAAGACTTTTAGGTAAAAACATAAACCCATTAACTCCATATTAGCCACCAAGATGCAAGATGATTTTAAGAAGATAAGGGACGGTGGTATAATTCAACCCATCAGGTATTCATCATGGGTGGTGAACTTAATCCCTATGTGGAAGAATAATGGATACATCCTCTTGTGTGTGGATTTCATAAATCTAAATAAGGCTTCTTTAAAAGACAATTATCCCCTACCCAATATGGAGAACCTATTGTAAAGTGTTACTAGATCATAAATGTTGTCCACATTGAATGGCTTCTCAGGTTACAACTAGGTTATGGTAAAGGAATCCAAGATATCCAAGACTAAATTCATAATACCTTGGGGCACTTATGTATATATGAGGATGACTTTTGGATTGATGAATGATGGTGCAACATTTTAGTGAGCTATGGAAGTTGCTTTTATAGGGATAATTAACCAGTTCATTGATATGTATTAGGATGACATTACTGTGTACTCCAAGACTAGAGAAGAACATTTAGAGCATTTGAAAAAGGTGATAATTAGATGTAAGGAGTTCAACATTTTGATTAATCCTAAAAAGTGTCACTTTGGAGTACAAAAGGCCAAGTTGATGGGTTATATAGTTTCAAAGGATGGTGTCATGATTGACCTTGAAAGGGTTGAATCCATTGGAAAAGTGCCTATCCCATAGTCCAAGAAAGGAATTCAGTCTTTCTTTGGATAGATTAAATTTATAAGGAGGTTTGTGTACAATTTTGTAGAGATTATTCTATGTATTACTTCTATGTTGAAAAAAGACTAGACCATCAAATTGGAGGAGAAATCTATGCAAGCATTTAGTGACATCAAGGGATATTTAAAATTTACCCCTATTTTTCCTAGTCTTTATTACACAAATTCATTATAGATATTCTCTTTTGCATCATATAATATTAATGCTATTGTATTGTTGCAAAAGAATAAGGATGATCATGAGCAGCCCATAATTTTCTTTAGAAAAGCTATGAATGTCCTAAACTAAACTATACTATCATGAAAAAAAAGATTTCTCTCTCTTTTAGGTTGTTGAGATGTTAAAGCCTTATATTTTATGTTCAAATATTATTTCCTATGTCCTGCACACCATGGTGAAGGACATTTTAACTCAGACTGAAGTATCCAACAAGAGATGCAGGTGGGTCAACAAGTTACAAGAGTATGACATGGATATTCAAACCACCAAGTTGGTAAGAGGGATGGGTTTAACCAATTTTATGGTTGAGACCAGTTTGCAATTTATTGAGGTAAACACTATTCTTTTTAATGTTGATGATTCCTTGAGTCAATTTAACACATCTTTGTGGTATAAAGATATTGTTTAGTACTTGTAAAATCTGATTTGTCACCCTAAATTAGACAAGAATCAAAGGAGAAATATTAAGCTTATGTCCAAAAAATACCTCTTGACTAAGAATGGGCTAGCATGGAAGAATCTAAATGGAGTTCTCTTAAGATGTGTGATAGAAGAACAAACTACTGTTCTAATTAAAGACTTCCATAGTGGAGTTTGTGGTGTCCATTTTGCACCTAAAGTTACAAATCATAAAATTCTAAGTGTTGGTTATTGGTGGCCATCACTATTCAAGGATGTTGTTCAAATAATCAAAAAGTGTGGGAAATGTCAACACTTTGTTGGGAGGATGAAAACTTCAGGTTCTTTCCCTTGTAGCCTATGATGATTGAAGGCCCATTTAGACAATGGGGATTTCATTGTATAAATTATTGATTTGTCAAGAACTGGACATAAATAGATACTAGTTACAACTAACTACTTCACAAAATGGGTCAAAGCAATCCCTACAAAGAAAGAATCACACCATATATTTATTTATTTATTTATTTTAAATAAGATTATTTATAGATTTAGTGTGCCTATTAAAATTGTTGTTGATAATGATATGAGATTCAAAGATAAACCTTTAGTGGCATTATGCAAAGAGTATGGGATTGAATTGACTTATGCTTCCAATTACAATCCTCAAGGAAATGGACAAATAAAATAAAGTAACAAGAACTTTCTCAAGATCATCAGGAAAACATTGGAAGTAAATAAGAAGTGGGGTAAATAAATAAATTTTGATTTATGGGCTAAAAATATCATGCCTAAGAGAGATACAAGCATAAACCCTTTTGAGCTTGTTTATGGAGATCAAGCAGTTCTTCTTATGAATTTATAGTTGACCACTTATTAGCTGATGTAAAAACTAGGGGATGATGAGAAGATCCACCACTATGAAATTAGGATGAACCAGATTATTGAGCTTGATGAAACTTGAAGACAAGCTCATGAAAGACACCTTAAGTTAAAAAAAAGACAAAGAAAATATTTTATAGGAAGGTCACTCCATGAACCTTCCAAGTAGGTAATCTGGTTCTACTTTGAGACAATAGACATGAGGAGAAAGGAAAGCATGGAAAGTTTGATGCCTTGTGGATGGGTCCTATTCTATTAACTGCTAGATTGGGGAGCATAATTTCTTCTTGAGAGATCTGGATGGTGAAATACTAGAGTTACCAGTTAATGGTAGACACCTGAAACACTTCTTTGATTAAGTCTTTAACCTATGTATCATATTGTATAGTGTTTTGTTGGTTTGTACTTTTATTATTTTTCCCCCTCTACTTTAGGCCTTGCTTATACAGTTTCCCTTTATGTTCTCTTATGTCTTTATTTCCAGATCTTCTTGATTTATTTTTGTTATGTCTACCATGTATTATAGAGCCTTCTTGAATGTTTACTAAAATTTGTTGTCTTGACTCTGTGACCCAATGGATTGGCACTTGGTATTATGTTTTGGGGTTCTTTGCACACCCACAGGGGGTATGCATCCTCATGTGAGAGCCAGTGTTAATTCCCAAAATTGCATTAAAGTAATATTTGGACCCTTGTCAAGTGTAAATTACTATGTCCTTATCCCAACTTCTATCTCCAAGTGTTCTTTAGGAAGGTCAATTTTATGTAAAATTTGGCTAAGTCCTAATGTAGTCTTTGCTTGGCGAATGTGTCTTTCCCTTAGACTTTTTGGAATTTTTGCACAAACATAGTTTTCGATGAAAATAAGTCTTTGAGCCTTTTATCTTAGATAAAAAGTCCAAAGACTTATTTTCATCAGACATTTTGTCCACTACAAAAGGTTCGAAGGAATTCAAAGTCTTATTTATTTTGGGCTTTTTGTCCACACAAAAAGTTCCAAGGGATATTTTCTTTGTTTTGGGTAAATCATAAGGAATTATTTCTTTTGGCCAAAGTGTTTACAAAAAGTCTAAAGGATTATTCCTTTTTGCATTTTGTCTTCACAAAAAGTCTGAAGGGTCATGTTGCCAAGTAAAATTTTTGAAGGGTCATTTCCTTTAGGCATTTTGCCCTTGCGAAATTCCTGAAGGACACTTAAAAAAGGGTCATTTTGACTTGGAATTTTTTTAAAGGATCATTTTCTTTGGGAATTTTTCCTTGAAAAATTTCCAAAGGCAACATTTGAAAAGTCTGAAGGGTAGGTCTAGAGGGAAAAGAAGACTTTCAAAAAGTCTAAAAGGCAATTTCAGAAGATGTGGAGGACATTTTAAATAAGTCCTAAGGTCACTTTTAGGAGATCTAAAGGGCCATTCCAAAAGGCCAAATGGAAATTCTATAGGGAAAGCACCCTTGACAAAAATTCTGAAGGGTTTGTTCAAATGGTCAAAGGGTACTTTTGGTAAAGTTGTTGTAGAGAAGAAGTCCTATTTCCTTCAAGAATTTTGTCTATGATAAAATCTGAAAGAATTTCATTTGTTCTGGAGAAGTACCAAGTTTAATTTCCATGAGGAAATTTTTTCAAATTTTTTTTATAACATAATTGTCTTGACAAAGACAAAAAGAGCTAATTCTCAATTCTTTTGGTAAAAGTGCAAATTTTCAATTCCTTATATAAAAGTGCAAAAGACCATTTTCTTTAGAAAATTTGTTTTGGATAAAATGTAAGAAATAATTGTTCTAACAAAGGTGAAAAATCTAAAGGCCAAATTATTTTAGGCATCTTACCTATGAAAGAATTACAATTCTTCAGGAAAAGTGTATATTTCAAATTCTTCAAGAAAATTAGAAAGCTCAATTTTTATGAGGAAATTGTTTTGATAAAAATGTCCAAAATAATTATCCTGATGAAGATGAAAGGCTAAAGACTTAATTAGTGTAGGAAAAGTGTGAAGTCAAAATCCTTCAGGGAAATTATTTCAAACATTTTATCTGAGATAATTGTCCTAATAAAATACTCAAAATAAATATTGTAGGATAATTATGTTAAAGAAAAGCCTAAAGCAGAAGTGTTGAAGCAAATAAAAATATCAAAGACAAAGATCCCATTGATCAAATTTCCATGGACTAAAGTTCTCAAATAAATTTTTGAATTGCAAAAATGATGGTCTCATGGAGATCTTTTGATAGGCACATGGAAATCAACTTCAAGCCATAATAAGTAGCCATTGGGATTCAAATGTTTCAATATGGTCACACGTGCATCAATTTTAGACCTCATGAAGTAGTCATTTGAGTTCAAATGGGGGTAAATTAAATGATGCACACTAACAATGAACATGATTATCTAATGGTACATGATCAAATCTAGATAGTTTAGGAAACATAATAATCCTATGGGGTTTCCAAGTGGCACATCCTTTGGGCCAAGAATAGGCAGTAACCAATAATGCTTTACCCTTTAGATCATGATATGAAGAAGCACATTTGCTCATCCCAACTAGATCTAAAAATACATAGATAGTTTTGAAATGTCAAGGAACTTGTGAGAAAATGCAAAAATGATAAGTGTCATAGCCATATGTAACAAATTATAAATCAAGCATCTCATGTAATATCTATGGCTCATATTGCTTAGGCAATGATGATCTAATAGTACGAGATGAGGTGGACTTTTCGAAGGGCTTAAATTGTATGAAGAAATGAAAAATACCCAGTTGGATCTAATGTGGTGTGTCAAATGATAGTATGCAGCAATGTTTGGTCTAAAAAGTTAAACTTGATAGATTTTTTCTTAATCCAGTAATGAGTCAAAGCATAGAAGAAGGTCCATGAAATATTCTAAATCAAATATTTCTAATCATGATCATGAATAATTTTTAGTTTTATGTCACAACTAGATCATTCCCAAGACATAATTTTAAAATAGGTTGTTTCATGGTATGCACAAAAAATAAAGGTAACTATCTAGGAGGTTTTAGCTATGTAAGCAATTATTCATTGACATCTCCAGGCAGTTACACATAGTAACAAAGTTTGTTCGACCTCTACCATGTAATTCACCTTCTAAAAAGGTGTAAAGAGGGGTGAATCAGTATATCATATATCTTATAAATTTTTTACTTAATCAAACTCCAATTAACCATACATTCAAGATATGCAATAAAACTGAAATAATAATATGCACCACACAAGAGAGAGATACCAGATTTTTAAGTGGAAACCAAATATGAGAAAAACCATGGAGAACAATCTCAAGTATATGAATGAGCACCAACTCAAATTACAAAGATTTCAAGCACCAACTTGTAGGAGCACCAAAACCTTTTCCAAACACCAAAACAACAACTATTTATGAGCACCAACCCCTCTTATGTAAAACATAACTATCTCTCAATTTTGATTTCTCAACAAATGATAGAACTCTACTATATCTCTTTCTATTCTCTCCTCTTTTCTTAAAATAAAATAATTTCAAACCATGAAATCTTGCATATTACAAATGTCTTCCCAAGTCTCTTTTTATATCTTTCCAAATGACCTTTCACATTCACCCTTTGTGACCTTTCAATCCACATGAAAATGTCACCAAACTTACATGGCCCTTCAAATCCTTTCATTTGAAAAGTCACATAGTGACTCTTCATGAGCAAATGCATCCTTCCCCTTTTGTCTTTATTTTGTGACTCTTCGAATTCCTTAAGGTGAATCTTCATGTAAAAATGCATCCTTTCCCTCTTTTGTCTTTATCTCATGAATATTTGACTTCTTCATGGGCCCTCTTTTAAATTTACGCAACCACAAATATATTCATTAATATTTAATTAATATCAACACACTTTATTCAAACTATGAACATTAAAAACACCTTTAGACATTAAATGTTATAGGGCCTTTATCATAAATAATGTTAAAACTTTAACATTAATGATAATATTTCCAATAATCTCTCCCTTTGTCATTGATGGCAACCTCAAACTGAAACTACCACATCCTAAAACCTATACTACACATGCCAACATACACATACTACCAACTAAAAAACATATAGTAACTCCCCCTTAATGTAACATCTTATACATATTCTTGTATATGTTTTTGTACTTCTCCCCCTTTGAAATCAATGGTAAAGGGTTTATCTTAGAGCTAACACTTAGCTCCCCCTTAACTAATGTTGATCCTCAATGGCAAGAAGTAAAATAAATTACTCCCAACTTCTCTCGTAGATACTCGAATGTGTCCTTTGGTAGTTACTTCATGAAAATATATATAATCTATTTTTTAGTACTGATATATTCCAACTTAACCTACTGATCTACAAATTACTCTCCCAAGAAGTGATATCTGATAGGAATATGTTTGTTCTTGAATGCATCACTAGATTCTTAGAAATATTAGTAGCACTTGTGTTGTCACAAAAAGTAGAGATAGGTTTATCATATTTTACCTTGATGTCTTCTAAAGTTTTCTTCATTTAAAACACTTGAGTATAACACAACACTACTGTAATATATTCTATTTCAGCTGTAGAAAGTGATACTGGGTTCTGCTTCTTACTTGGCTATGATACTAGGCTATCACTAAGGAAGAAATATCCTCCACTTGTACTCTTTTATCATCTAAACAACCTTCCAAATCTAAATCTATATAAGCAACCAAAATAAGATATCTACATGTGGGGTACCATAATCCATAATCCAATGTCCCCTTGACATATCTGAATATTCTCTTCACCAACTGAACATGACTCTCCTTCGGGGTTGCTTGATATCTCAAAACCATGCCTATTGTATGTATGATGTCTAACCTCAATGCTATCAAATATAAAAGACTACCAATAGTATATCTATACAAAGATTGATCTATAATAGGTGAATATTCATCTTTACTTACCTTTTTACCTATACCCATTAGTGTGCAAACTATTGCACAATCCTCAAAACCAAAAAAAATCAACATTTATTTGGCATATTTACTTTGAGATATTAAAATTCCTTTATCTGATTGAAATATTTGAAACCTTAAAAAAAATGACAAATATCCAAGCATAGACATCTCAAATTATTTTTGCATATTATCATATAATTCTTTTGTCATCTTTTCAATGTTACCTCTAAATATTATGTCATCAATATCTATCATAATAATCAATTGATGCTCACCTTATATTTTTATGTAGATATTACTGTAAAAAAAAACCTCTTGAAACCTTGATCTTGTAAGTACTTATCAAGCCTTGGATACCAAGCTCTGGGAGTTTTTTTCAATCCATACAGTTCTTTCTTTTTATCTACATACATACTATCATTTGAGAGAAGAAATCCCTCAGGCTGCTCAATGTAGACTTCCTCTTCTAGCTTCCCATTCAAAAAAATAGACTTGACATCCATATAAAACACTTTGAAAATTTTAAACACTACAAATGAAAGAAAGATTCTAATAGCCTGTAGCCTTGCCATTGGTCCAAAAGTTTCTTCAAAATCTATTCCCTCAATCTGAGCATATCCTTTACATAC
The DNA here is from genome assembly GCA_037957365.1 of Torreya grandis. Taxonomy (NCBI): domain Eukaryota; kingdom Viridiplantae; phylum Streptophyta; class Pinopsida; order Cupressales; family Taxaceae; genus Torreya; species Torreya grandis. The sequence goes on from JARHVA010000841.1 coordinate 3,979,972, forward strand.
TAGCCTTGCTTTATTCCTGGTAACTTCACCATCTTCATTCAACTTATTTCTATATACCCATTTTATTATTATTATCACATTTTGATTTTTTGGTTTAGGCATTAATTCCCAAGTATCGTTATTTTATATCTGATTTAATTCTTCATCCATTACTTTAACCCAATGGTTATCATGTCTAGATTCTAAAAAAGTTCTAGGCTGAATTTTGGATAACAAAGAAAAATTAACTTGCTCAGATTCACTTACTATCATTATTCTGGTGAAAACTCCTTTAATAATGTTCCTGATGATGTCACATTCATTATTATTTCTATGGACATATTTGGATAGGGTTTTGATTTCTTTTGCTCCTTATTCTCATCTTCATCTGATTCTTCAAAATCTTTTTCTTTAATTATTTCAATAGTGTCTACTAGATCATTGGCTCTTTGTGCTACATATTCATCTATCCTAACACTTGTACTTTCAACTATTTTCTTGGTTATTTTGTTATAACATTTATAAGCTTTACTTTTTCAAGAATATCCAATAAATATACTTTTATTTGTTTTAGATTCAAACTTACCTAATTTTTTATCGGTTCCCTTTATGAAGCATCTGCTACCAAAAACTATGAAATAATCAATAGTAACTGGTTTGTCTTTCCATAACTCATAGGGAGTCTTGTCACTATTTAATCTTAACAATGCTCTATTCTAGATGTACACTGATGTGCCTATTGCCTGTCTCCAATATTTATCTAGTATCTTGAATTCTTTTAGCATTTCCCTTACCATCTCCTAAACTATTTTATTTTTGTGCTCAACTACTCTTATTTATTGTGGAGTTCTGGCTGTTGAATAATGCATCTTTATCCCATGGTCTTCACAATACTCAATAAACTTATCTAAATTAAATTCTCCTCCTTGATATGATCTCAAACACTTGATCTTCAAACCAGTTTCATTCTCAATTAAAGCCTTGAATGTTTTTAAGTGGTTGAAAGCTTCTATTTTTTTAAAAAAACATCACCCATCATATGTGTAAAATCATCAATAAGCAACAAGAAGTATTTATCAACTTGAGTACTTTGAATTATGGTAGGTCCACATAGATCAGTGTGAATAAGCTCTAACATCTGAGTAGTTGAGTATTCTTTTATCTTAAACTATCTTTTGACCTGCTTCCCATGCCGACATGGTTCAAAAAGTGTGTTGGAGGGCTTTGTAATCTTTGAAATATCTGTAACTACTTGTTTATTACTGATGTTGACAAGATTTTCAAAATTTATGTGTCCCATTCTCATGTGCCATAGACAACTTTCCTCAACTTAACTCAAATAACATCTTTAACATATGATATGAGATAACATGTATAAATTGTTGTCTATCCTTTGAGCATCTACAATCAATACATCTAAATCTTTTCTCCTAATTTCATAACCTTATGCATAAAAATTTAATGTGTGTCCTTGATTGCACATTTTACTTACACTCAAATGATTATGCTTAATACCTTCTACATATAGAACATTTTCAGCCTTAGTTCTACCATTATCCAAACTTAATGTACCTTTTCTAACTATTCTTGCAGTGGTATTATCTTCAAATTTCACTGTGCCACCATTGATCTTATTTAGAGTTATGAACTTGGTCTTATCTCCTATCATGTGCCTTGAACATCCACTATCAATGAACCATGGATTTTCTTCATTTCTTGCATGCAAAGCTATTTGGATTAACATAGACATTTTAGGTTATTTTTTCTGCCATGAACCTATCTAAACTTTCTTCTTAATAAATGGATCTTTGAAACTTTGGTCTTTCTTGACTAACTCAAACACACTTCTACAATACCAAGCTATGTGCTCAAAATTATTGCACTTGTAACATACTATGGCCTCTTCATCAAACCCTGATAGAGGAACAAAATAATTGTGGCTTCTACTTGACTCTGCATGAGTTTCCTTCTCCTTGTTTCTAAAATTTTTATCTCTTTTCTAACAATCTATTTTCTTATGACTATAACTATTATAATAAAAATAATAACCATGAAATTAGAACCTGTTCGGATTTGTCTATCTTTGATCAAGTTGTCTTTTGTAGCTCTGTTCCTTCTAGCTTTCTTTGTTTGAGCTATCCTCTACATTGTTAACTTCTTCCCTTTTTATTTCCTCTTTTATAAGAGATTCAACATAGCTCTTTATATTTTAAAATCTGATACTTGTCTTATATGATATTGATTTTTGAGTTTCTAAAATTTTATTTAACATGTTAGTGTTATTCTCAAATTTTGAATCATTTGCTACTCTATCATTGATTGCTTTATTGGTTTTCTTGATATCTTCTTTTAAAGAGGTAATTTCAAGAACATACCTTTCACATTCTTCACTTAATTTTTGAAATTGAGCTATTAGATATTATTTAATATTTTTGATTTCTTAAATATGTGCTTGTAGATCTTCAATTGTTTCTTTCGACTCCTTTTCATTTTTATCGATCTGGAGCTTCAATCTTTGATTGTTCTTCTCAATAGATTTTAATTCTTCTAAGGCAAAAATGAGTTCTTCCAAATTCACCTCAGCTTCATCATGTTCTTTTTAATCATCTATACTTTTGCTTATGGAGGGATCTTCATGTCTGGTCATAAATAAAATCTCTTCTTTATTTGAGTCACTGACTCCACTATATTTGACTGATCTAGGATCTTTAGAATATAAACTCTTCTTCTCAAAACCCTTCTTATAATTTCCTTTGAAGTTTTTCTTGTATGTAGCATTTATTTCTTCATTTTCATCATTGTTCTTATCTAGGTACTTAGTTAAAAGTTCCCAATCTTACCACATTTAAAACATTTAAATGGCAACTTTCCTTGATATTTACCTGTGTATTTTTTAGGCTTGTTGATGAATAGAGCTCCATTGCCATCTTACTCATCATTAGAGCTATCACTTGATTATTGAATATTAGCCTTATATTTATTTGATTTATTAAAATCAACATCTCTCTTGGATGTTTTCTCTTGTTCAGTCTACATCTCATATGCAGTAAGAATACCATGTAGCTCATCCATCTTTAGCTTGGCTAGATCCTTCATCTCCTGAATTGTCGATACATTTGCATCATATCTCAATGATAGAGATCTAAAAACATTTTTTGCCAACACTAACTCTTCCAATTTTTCTCCAAGCCCTTGAATTTTATTAACTATTTAATCAACCTATAAAATATAACTTGCTATATTTTCTTCCTCTTCCATATTCAAAATTTCAAACTATCTTCTAAAAGTCTGGAGATTAGTTTGATGAACCTTTCCATCACCTTAGTAAATATTCTAAAGCTTTACCCAAGTCTCATGAGAATATTTTCATTACATAAATTTAACAAATTTTAATTCATATGAACCACATAAAATAGCTTTTAAAGCTTTAGCATTATTTTCACTTGTCTTATTTTCCACAAGAGTAGTTACAAGTGTCTTTGGCTCTTCAGATTCCTTCATGACTGCTTGCCAAATATCAAATCCAAGGGACATAAATTAAGTCCTCATCCTTATGTTCTAAAAGACATAATTTTTCCCATAAAATAAAGGTGCCTTATTTGTATAAAAACCTTTATGTGATCTAACCATCATGCTTTCCCTGATTTACCTTTAAACTGTTAAACTCTTTCCAAAGGAATCTGCTCTAATACCAATTATTAAGCATGGGATATACTGAGAGGGGGGTGAGTAAGTATATCATATATCTTATAAAACTTTTACTTAATCAAACTCCACTTAACCATACATTCAAGATATACAATAAAACTAAAATAATAACATGCACCACACAAGAGAGAGAGACACTAGATTTTTATGTGGAAACCTAATGTGAGAAAAACCATAGAGAATAATCTCAAGTATATGAATAAGCACCAACTAAAATTAAATTTTTTTTTAATCACTAACTTTTAGGAACACCAACCCCTTTTCCAAACACCAACACAAAAACTATTTGTGAGCACCAACCCACTTGAGCACCAACCTCTCTTATGTAAAACACAACTATCTCTCAATGTTGCTTTCTTAACAAATGATATAACTCTAATATATCTCTTTCTATTATCTCCTCTTTTATTAAAATAAAAAAATTTCAAACCATGCACTCTTGCATATTAAAATTGGCTTCCCAAGTCTCCTTTTATAGCTTTCCAAATGACCTTTAGCATTCACCCTTTGTGACCCTTAAATCCACATGAAAATGGCACTAAAATTGCATGGCCCTTCAAATCCTTTCATTTTAAAAGTGACATGGTGACCCTTCATGAGAAAATGCATCTTTTCCATTTTTGTTTTTATTTGGTGACTCTTTAAATTCCTCAAGGTGACTCTTCATGGGAAAATGCATCCTTTCCCTCTTTTGTCTTTATCTCATGACTATTTGACTTCTTCATGGGCCCTCTTTTGACTTTATGTAAATAAAAATATATTCATTAATATTTAATTAATATCAACACATTTTATTCAAAATATGAACATTAAACACACCTTTAGACATTAAATGCCATGGGGCCTTTGTCACTAATAATGCTAGACCTTTGACATCAATGACAATATTTCCAACAATTTTTAGGTGGTTTGACATGAGGATAAAGTTTTTTTAACTCCTCAAATGTTTTTATCCCTTTAGATATATAATTAAGTGGTCAAAAACATCTTCAGGTAGTTGTAACAATGACTTATTGTTAATGGATGAAAATCTCAGGTGTAGCAAAAGGCATTTTCTGGCTAAGAGCATCTTGATAGGAATGAAAAATTTTGTTATGCAATTTTTGCAAATTACCACCCATATTCATAGATTTGGAAAGGATTTAAAATGTATAAATAGGGGTTTTATCCTCTATTCAAAGTTTGTTGATGGTTGTTAGTTGTTATAGGTCACTATGTTAGGTGTCCATTTTTCCTAAGTCTAGGTTTTATAGAATTTTTCTGGGATCAACTGATGTGTCTAGATCTTGTCTCCCTTGATAAGGTGGTTGTATTTGTATAACCATTAACAAGATTTGAGAGAATTTTCATGTCTCCCTTTTCAAAAGAGCAATCTCTCCATAGTTATCCCCATGGAAAACTTTTGAAGTGTTGATGTTTGTAATATTTCTTTCCAAGTTAGTAGAAAATATTTTTGATTCTTTATTGTATCCTATTAATGAAATGCAATAATATGTTTTATAAGATATGATAATTGAATATTTAGTTTTGTGTTCATTACTGGTTGTCATTCTAAGCATGTACTTAGGTTATAAATCCTTTTTTATAGTTATCTTTAGAAATGTGTTATGGAATACATTTTAAGGGCACCTTGGGTTCATGAATTTATTAGGAGATAGTATTTGAGATTCTAGTTTTAGTGTATGTTCTAGTCTATCAGGGATAATTTAGTGTTTACCATTGTATTACATTTGAATTTTTCTACTTCTTTGCTAAGAATAATTACCATAAAATACTACTAGATACCCTATTATTTGGAAGCCACCAACACGCCACCCTCCATTTTATAATTATCTAACTTGTCCTACCCTATCTTACAATGAAAATAATACATCCCTTGCATACTATACATATTATTTTCCTTAAAAATGCATAAGAATCACTTATTTGGAATGTGTTTTTAGTTTGTGATTTAAATCCTAGCATTGCAATATTTTATTTAGTCCTTTTATTGTTGAAGATTCTTCAGAATGAAGATTGCAGTCACAATTTCATCTATCTTTAGTAGCTTTTGTATGACTTAGAGCATTTGTGCCTTTTCTGTGACAACCCTTCATAGGTAAAGTATGAAAACTTGGTTATGATTTGGTCATATCTATTCCTTATGCCAAGAATCCTCATGGATATTTAAATACAAAATCCCTCCATGTGAGTAATCTACCCCATAGGTTCTCTCACCTTGGTTCAAGTAGAACGAAAATTAGCAAGGAGCTAACCATACCCTCTTTAGGTGCCTCTCAATCATTTTTTGTATTTAGTCTAATCTTGATGCCAAAACCTTCCTTGGATACAATGACATACTAGTAAGTTTTCCATCATTTCTTGTCATTTTCCTTCAAGTGTGCAAGGCTAAATATATGAGGTGTACAACTGGGAACCAATAAGTTGTGCAGAGGATTTTGAAACTTTATGTGAATTATAGAAGTCTCACTAAAAAATGATGGATTTGATGTCTTTCTATCTACCAGCAAATGTGTCCCTATATAGATCAGCTGGTGAATCTACATGAACTATGATTTTACTTAATGTGTTCCACTACACCTAATTTTTATTATGTTAAAATTTAGGGTTTAAAAATATTATTAAACAATGCACCATTAGATGTTATTCATAAATCTATCTTTTATTCCCTATTTTTAGTAGAATTTATCTGATTTAATCTAATTTATATTCTTTACTTGTGTCACTATAAACACTTGTAAAATAAAAAAAGGTTATTTAGGTTGGGCAACCTCAAGTGATTTGTAACTACATATCACTAATGACTGAATTAGACCCAATGTAATTCTTTTTTAGTGTGAATGGAAGTTTGATAGAAATAAGTCTCTATATCTCCCTAAGTATAATGAAATTACATGACATTCACCTTTTAATCCTTTTGGTAAAAAGATGTATCTTAATCCCTTGATGATGATGTGAATAAGGATACATAGAGGGGAGGTTAACCTTTTATTAGTCTAAGAAATAAAACTCAAATAAAAATAATAAAATCCTAATACCTCTAGCTTAGACACTAGGGAGAGCATAGGTAATAAACAAGCATAAGAAAACACAACTAAAACATAAAAGAAAACATTCTTTTGCATTATTGGGATATCTAAATGGATTTTTGAAGTGGATTTCTCAGCTTGTGTATCAGTAAATATTCATCAATGGATCTTTATTGTATTTACCATTCCTTGGCACCTTGGCTTGATTGCTTAGCTTAAGATTTGAGTAGGGTAACACTACTTGCATGAAACTTCTCTCTTCAAATTAACATTATAAAACTATACTATCTAAGGCTTTGAATAAATTTATGCATAATAAATTTACACAAAGAGAGCTTATTGAATATATTTGTGCATAATAACTTTGCACCAAAATAGCTTAGAAATGAATAGGCATGGCCTTGTATTTATAGCCTCAAGAATTAACTCTCACCCAAAGTGAGTTAAGGTTGAGTTTACAAATTGGGTTTAAAATAGCCTTAGGTGAGTTGACACTAACTCCAATTAAGTTAAAAGTTGTCATGTAATCATGATTTTCAATTACTATACATGGTTCTCAAATTAGATATTTTGGGGTATTTTGGAAGAGCTTGACAACTCATAAAGGTAATGATGTAAATGATTAATATTTTAAATTTCAGAATTTAAATTTTAGATATTCATTAATTTAAAATGGATAATTCAATTAATCATTTAATCTTGTTTAATTAGATAATTTATTTTGAATAGAATTTTTGCTCTTTCAAGATTTGATCAAGTGCCCCGCTTAATGGGTCCATAGGCTTAATTGATAGTTCTTATGTCACAAGGTGATTAGGGATAAATCCATGAGAGGTTATTGTTGTGTATATGATAATATCCCAAATAAGGATGATTCAACATGATTATGAGCTTTGATGAATGATGCATAGATGAAATTGGGATGTTTAGTGATTTCTAGGCTTGATTTACAATGGTTGGTAGGAATTAGTCTGAAGTCTAGTTGGAAGCTAGTTATGGCCAGAATTGGGTGTCTATAGTTTTCCCCTATTTGGGAAGGAGTTTAAATCTATAGGAATAATAACATATTCTCAAAAAATTAAAATTTCTTGTATGCCTAATGCCCCAATAGGGGATGGATGAGCTTTGGATGCACCCTCGAGGGAGTGGTCAAGAAAACAAGGCCAACGATCGGTCCCAAAAAATAAGGAAAATGATGGGACCAAAAGGTAAAAGGGGTGAAAAATACTAATTTACCCATAATTAGTTATAATTAGTGGCATAGTGAGCTACCCTAATTGGGCAGATAAAGAAGATGATTTTACCATAGGTGGTTATAATCATCAACATAACAAGGTAAAAAGATAATGATTTACCCATAGGTGGTTATAATAATTAGCCAAAGGAGAAGGGTAACAAGATAATGATTTGCCCAAAGGAACTTATAATAATTAAAAGGGAAAATAATTATTTGCTCATAATTAGTTATAATCATTAGTAGGATAAAAAAAAAACCCAATTGGGTAGGTAAAAATAATAATTTACCTGAAGGCAATTAGAATCGTTAGCACAATGAAAATGTGCTCTTATTGGGTAGAATAATGATAATAATTTTCCCAAAGGTGGTTATGATCATTAACATCCAGATAGATTGAAACACAATGATTTACCCAAAGATGGTTATAATCATTGGCATGATAATTAGAATTGAAACACAATGATTTTCCCAAAGATGGTTAGAATCATTGGTACTATGGGTGGGATAAGATAAAATGATTTGCACAAAGGTAGTTATAATCATTGGAAAAATGATGGGAATAATATAAAAAATAAAAATACGGGTTTATGGTCTGAATCAGTACTTATGGAGTAAGAGTAAGTTGATACAGAGGATAGAGATAAATTTTGGGCAACTTGCCAGTACAAAGATCCATTTCCTTACTAGCAAGGATTAAAATTATTTCATGATTTAATTACTCTATTTGGGGAATGATTTGGGTAGATTGGGGATGTTTTAGGTGCCAAGGAGAAGTACCATGACTACATTGCTTGTAAGATTTCTTGAGCTAATTTTTCCTATATCATGTGATGGTAGGCATCATGATATAAAACATGATGAGAAATTAGAAAAAATATGCATAAAGACTGACATGTGATCCAATAAATAATAAAAAATAAGGCACCAATGGTAAAAACCATGATGACAAGGGTGATGTATAAATACAAATGGAATTTAATTATAATATGTAAGGAATCACCTAATAAACACATATATACTATGTTAAGGTAAAAAAAATAAAGCAAACAAATAGGCAAATAAATAAACAAATTAAAAATCAAAACACCAAGAAACAAACAAAAAGATAAAACACTAAGAAACAACATGAACAAGATGAAACAAACACAAATAATGATTAATCATAATATTAGCGTAAATGACATAATGACACAAACAAAATAATAGACAATACCCTTAGGATATAAGAGACAATGAAATAAAAAAAATGGGGGAAAATAATAAAAGGAAGGGGTAACCGAGCTAACTCCAGATGCAAAATGCAAGTGGATGTTGACTACATAATTTTATGGAGGTAAGATCCAACATAAACTTTAGGCCAAATGTATTTCTCCCAGGAGATGAGATAGAAGAAAAATGATGATCAAGAAAACATGGTTGATGAGGTAGATCAATATGGGAATGGTCTCACAAAATGGTGAGAGTGTGATATGAAGCTTAGCGATCATTCATATATCAAATTCAAATACATAACACATAAAATATGAACTTGTAAAATGGTAAGAGCATAACTCTTAGGGTCTAATAAGGATGAGAAACTAAAGTACAAGTGGTTTCTTGTGAATTATATAGGGGTCCCAAAATCCTTAAGGCAAAGAAGTGGTCAGTTTGGTGATTTTTAGGATTTTCTAGATTGTTTACAAATGTTTTTAGAATTTTCTATGTATCTTAACTCAATCAAGGATGATGAGATACTATAGGTCCAACTCTCAAAATGGTGATAGCATTTAAACTTGAAATTTCTCAAAAAATGGCAAGATCATGGCAAAGGGTGACTAATCTAGCCTCAACATGAATTAAATGCTACCTACATAGTCCCAATATGGGACCTCAAGTCACTATAGTTATACCATACAATAGAGGAATCCAACTAGGTAGCAGTAAGCTCTTAAATTAGGAAAATGGAATAATATGGCATAAGAATGGCAAGGTGGGAATTCAAGGCATGATAAAGGTGTTATTCCTAATTTTCCCATAGGCAATTATAATTAGGAAATAATAGTGTAGGTTAATGATAATAATTTTCCCAAAGGTAGTTATAATTAGTAGCACAGAGTGAAACACTAATTTTCCCAAAGGAGGTTATAATCAAGAAAAATTGATATGAAATAAAATAAGAAATGAAGGATGCAACTACTAAACCACTGTCATACTAGTCCAAGATAATATCTTTATTTAGAATATTGTATCAACTACTAAAACTTGATATGAATCCCCTCACTGAAGGTTACCAAAAAACCAATAAAATGGAACCAAGGTCAAAGGTTTGGGTAAGGAGGGTAAAAACAACTATGGTCAATAGGAAAGGCATGGTATAATGGTATGGTGGACTAGTATAGGGTATGGTATAAAGAAGAATGTCAATATTATGATATAATAAAAACTAGCCTCATAGACAATACTTCTATTCTCTCAAGCGAATTAATGTTTGAGGTGTATGATGTTCATCAAGTTCATCCCCATTTGGTATATCAAGCATGTATACTCTAGAACCGTAATTTAAAATAATGATATATGGGCCTATCCAATTGGGTTTGAACTTTCCTTTCTTCTTCTTCTCAGGTGTGGTGTTATTTTATTTTTCTTTGAGAATAAAATCCCCAAGCTCAAACTCTTTGTGTTTGACTTATCATTTATAGTGACCATGTAGTTGTTTCTAGTATGATTGAAGGATATTAACAATGACCAAGAATTTATCATCAATTAACTCTAACTCTTATAGGTTAGCTACTCTATAATCTTCATCATATAAGACATGCTTCAGTGATATACATAAAGAAGGTAACTAAACCTCAATGGGAATAATGGCCTCAGTGCCATAAAATATGGAATATGAAGTGGAACTTATTGGGGTATGGTAATTAATGTAGCATACCCAAAGGGTGTAGAAGATTTGGAGGTGCCAATCATGGACAACATCATTGATATTATTTTTAAGGATGTTGATAATAGTTTTATTATATGCTTGTGCTTGGCCATTACCTTATGGGTAATATGTAATAGAAAAATGTTGAGTGATATTATACTAGGCACAAAGAATTTTTGATATCCTTATTCTTAAATGATCTTCCATTATTAGATATAATGTCAGATGAGATACCATAATGGTAAATGAGGTGATTAAATATGAACTTGTAAATTTGCTTTCCAGTCATGTAAGTGAGGGGTATAGCTTTGACTCACTTAGTGAAATATTTGATAGTGATAAGTATGTGTTTATGGCCATTAGATGAGGTAAGATTAATATTCCTAATGAGATTGAGTCCTCATGTATAAAATGACCATGGAGTAAGGATTGGTTTTAGTGTTTTGGCTTGGGTATGAATCATATTGGCATGCCTTTGACACTTGACACACCTTTTAACTTAAGTAGCTATATCTACATCCATAGTTGGATAATAATATTTGATACATAGGATATTTTTGGCTAGGAAAACCACACTAGAGTGGGATCCACATATTCCTTCATGAACTTCCCATAATGATAATGTTTATTTTACCAAATTTAAATAATGAAGTAGAGTTCCATCAAAGCTATGACACTAAAGAGTTAGGCCAAGTAAGATATAACATGATGCATGGTGGGTAAAGGCCTTTTATTGTTTGCATGATAAGTCTTGTGGCATGATATGTTCATGAAGGTATTAAAGAGGTATAAATACCATATAGAGTTGGGAGAAACAACATCACATATCATTGTGATAATTGAAGGTGCATGAGCTAGCACTAAAATATTTTCAACAAGGAATTGATATTATTTTGCCTTATCTATGTGGTGGATCAAAGATCCAATAGTGGCCATGGCATCCACTATATTTTTACTAGCTCTCGGTATGTGTTCAAACTATATGTCAATAATTTTTTATTTGAGAGAATCAAAAATGGCCTTGTATGGCACCAACTTATCATTTTGGGTGTGAAAGTGGTTTGTAACCTGATTGATGATTAACTAAGAATCACCATAAAACTTGAGATGTTGAATATTCTATTATACTACCTGATAAAGACTTGTAATAAGTGCTTCATATTCATCTATTTTATTATTACAAGTAAAGATGATAAAAAATGATTTAGGGATAATATCCCACTATGGTGTAATAAACAATAAGTCTACCCCCAATCCATGTGTTGTGAATGATCCATAAAAATATAGATTTTACTAATGATCCTATAGAGGTGTTTCAATGATGGTCATGAAGGACTCATGGGAAATGAAAAGTTGGAGGTGTGGTAACTACAAGGGGAGATTCAACAATCTGATCTACAAGTACTTGTCCCTTTATAGATTTATAGTTAACATACTCTATCTCATACGTACTCATAAACATGATCAATTTAGCCATGTCACCTTGTAAATATATCTTGGATAGTAGATAATTGAGTGGATCTACTTTGGAAATCACTATGATCTTATGGTTAAGCATGTAATGCCATAAATTTTGTGCTATAAAGACCATAACTAAACAAGCTTTTTCAATAGGTGTGTATTTGTGTTCATATGTAACCAGTGTACGGCTTAAATAATACATGATATTTTATTTTCCATTATCATAATTTTGAGATAGAAGTGACCTTAGGGATTTTTTTATGGTAGATAGATATAATAGGAATGACTTTCCTAGCATAGACAGTAACAAAATAGGTGGATTGGCAAGATATTCTTTTAGGTGCTAAAAAGCTTTATGGAATTTTTCATCCCATTGAAATGTGACACCCTTATTTATTAATTTTGTAAATAGATGTCATTTTTATCTAATTATGATATGAATCATATGATATATTTAATCTTCACCTATAAACTACAGAGCTACTTCAAATTAGAAGGTGGTGGCATTTTAGTAATGGCTTGTAGTTTGGCAGGATTGACTTTAATTCCTTTGTGAGAGACAATGAATACCAATAATTTTTTGGAAGTGACACAAAATATGCACTTCTTAGGTTGAGTCTGACCTTGTATTCATGAATCTTCTTAAATATTCTCCATAGTATAACTAGAGGATAACACTGAATCTTTGATTTACCCAATATGTTATTGATATAGTCTTCAATAATGTCATTCATCATATCATTAAATATGATGGTCATGTCTCTTTTTTATGTGTCCCCAACATTATTGAGACCAAATGGTATAACTTGATAATAAAATATTCCCCATGGAGTGGTGAACATTGTCTTATGTTGGTATTTTAGTGCAATCCAAATTTCATTGTATCCTAAAAATCCATTCATAAGGTAAAGAATTTCTTAACTCACTGTGGATTCAACTATCATGTTAATATTTGGAAGATCAAAGTCATTCTTGGGGTATTATTTATTTATATCTCTAAAATTAGTGCAACTTCTGATTCTTTTCAACTTCCTACTAACTACCACAACATTTGAGTTCCACTCTAAGTAGTTGATCGGTTGATTACATAGAAATTCTAAGAGTATTTTGAACTCTTTATTTACTAATATAGTAATATGAGGATGCATTTTTCACAATTTATACTTTACAATTTTGGCATTACTATGCACAACAAGGTGGTGTACAACCAAGGCAGGGTCTAAACCTGGCATTTTTGAGTAGGCCCAAGAAAAGATGTCAAAAAATTAACTTAAAAAGGATATAAAGATTTCATGTTCCTCATTAGTGAGGGATGTACCTAATTTGATCCATTTTGGGTCATTTAGAGTCTTGATGTTGACTTATATAGTGTATTCCATGAGGAGAGTTGAACCATCTTCCAGAATGGTTGGCAATGATTTGAATTGGCCTGCAAATGTAAAGTCCTCTATTTGGACTAGTTCTTCAAGTTCTCCTAGACAATATGAATCATAATCTCCTAATGGGATGGATGGACATGTTATAAATACTATTATAAAATCTTGGATAATTCAATTAAAGGTATGTTATTATGCAGAACTAAACTTGAACCCAAAATCAAGTTCATTATTACTGGTCTCCTAAGCTATGTTTAAGGAAAGGTGAACATTCTCATATAATGGCACCTAAAACAAGTTTACACCAAGAGATTGGAATTTATATTTACCTTTACCCTATTCTAAAATCACCTCAAATATGTTTTCACTTTAGGAACTTAATGTTTAATTTATTTTTTTGTGGATAATAGTGTTTACCTATTCTCTAAAATAGGTTAAATGATCCAATTTAATATAGAACCCTTGTTTGTGGTCTCCCAATAGAACATTAGCTTGTAGGCCTATAAAATTTCAAAAGACCTCATCATTCTCAAACTTATCTATAGGCACTTTGGATTCATGTTGGTCTCAGGTTATAAGTTAAGGGTAATAAAGAGGAAGTGGATTACATCGAATAAATGGAGTAAGGGTATAAATGGCATGGATGTCAAATAGATTGGTATTGGTAGGGTCTTAATTAAGGATATGATTATAATCTACTTCACTACCAACATCATCATCACTAGTCATTGATGTTGGAACATGAATAAGATATATGGAGTCACCCCAAAATGAAATAAATTTGAGATCGTAGGTTCATTTATGATGAGTTATAAAAATTGGCTCAAGTGTTCCCTGTCGATTTTGATCGATGCCTCCTCTTTCATAGGATTTTTATTCCATGATCATGTTAGGAATGGGGTATTTGGAATTTTTGTAACAATTGGCTAGTTTGTCATTGTATAATCAGGATTCATCATTGGTAAGTGGGTCTTCTTCTTAGCCAGTGGCTAGTGTGAAAATAATAGGAGGTGAACTATGTAGTTTTATCTTTCCATTTCATTACCATTCCATGTAAGGAGACTTGGATGTAGGTATTCTATAGTAATTTAGGTTCTGTGGAATCTTGGAAATGTGAAATGTATCATGGGTCAAATAATATCTTGGGCCATTGGCTGAGATGGTAAAATGATTAGACAATTCAGGAAGTGTCATATGGGAAGATGAATCAAGACTATTTTAGTCTATGTAATTGGCCTCTGAGAAATAAACAAATATTTCTTTTCCTTTATCCTTCTTAGGAACTATATCTATGCCAAAATTGTAGTTATAGATTTCATACTCCCCCTCTAAATGTTTGTAATATTCATAAGGCTACAAATCTTTGTTGATGGTGACTTTTATACCTGAGTGAGAGAACTTGAGACACTGGTGCAATGTATAATGGATTGCATGAATTTCATGTATCCAAGGCTTACCCAAGAGTAGATTTTAAGATAGGTTAGGGTCAAATTCATGGCAAAGTATATCATGGGCCAAGGGCCCAATGATAACTGGCAAGATGATGGTGCCTTGTGATTCTCATTCCTCATTTTCATAAGCCTTGATACTGATTATTTCTACTTGTAGATTAGCTATTGTATATTTGATATGCTTGATGAGCTTCAGAGACATAATATTTAGGCTCAATCCATTGTCTATGAGGGCATGCTTTACTTTATGTCATGTTATGACAACTTCAATATACAATGGATTATTATAGAGAGGGCCAATGGATGACATATCACTTTGGTCAAAGGTCAATTATTGGCCTAGGAATAGATGTCCAACCAAATCTTGGAATTTTTTAGGGTTTATGTCATTTAGATCTTGGGATTGGCCAAAGAATTAGATCAAGTTATTATTTTGGATTGTAGACATAGATAATAAATCCATAATAAAAATTTATTAGGTGTCTTTTAAATTTGTTCCACAATGTCAAATGTTTTTTCCTTTACAACAGTAAATGGCTTGTTCTTAGCTAGATTGATGGGTTGAATTGGTTTGATGGTAGATGGTTATGGGCCTAGAATTGTAATTTTTGACCATTAAGTTATGATTTCATTGTAAAAATTATATACATGACCATTATTACTAAAACATGATGGTAGAGGGGGGGAAAATAAGATAAGTATCAATTGATGGTGTACTTTTTTATGGTCACAAGGCAATGATGAGTTATCAGTATAAGATCCAAAAATTGTAATCCCTAGTTTTTGGTGTACCTATTTTAAATCCCAAGTCAAGGAGGGATCACTAAAATAAGTGTATTGATTTTAATTATTTGGTAACATTTATATTTTGTTAGCACTTGGTATTGAATCAATGGTGATGGTGTAAATACGACCTCTCACAATATGACCTACAACTTTGGTGTAGTCAAGGGCAACTAAGTGGTAAGTCTACTAGTTATTAGGATCATTTTGGCCTTAGTTCCTTCCATTATATTGATGTTATTTTTTTTTATGATATTGTTGTTGTCATGATTATTGATACATTTTTTGTTGTTTTTATAGCCTTTATTTTTACTATTGTTGATTGTAATTGTTATGTTATGAAAAAGGATTCTTTAGATACCCAAGTTTTGATTATATGTAGATGTTCTATTATCCAATGTAATATCTCTATTTTCTAACATATTTTAAATTATATTTTTGATCTACACAAAATGATATATATTATTTCCATGAACATGATGGTATTCACATAACTCATTCTCTCTATACCAATTTGGATACAAAATACCCTCAAGGTAGTGCTTCGGTATTGGCCAACTAATTAGTTTAGTGGTGGCTAGCTTATGAAACATAAATTCGATGGGTTATATAAGTTCACTAAAGACTTTATGAGTAGGCACATTTATCCTTAAAGGAGGGGTTTACAAAGTAGGGGTTGTTATGTTTATTGAGCTAGTCTAGGCTGTTATAAAGGCTATACTTGTAGAATGGGTTGTTGGTGAGGATTAAACTATATTTATGGCATAAGTTGAGTATATGGTGTTTGTACCATTTTTACATGATGATATTTAGTTAATAAATTTCTAAAAACATTCTTATCATGATTGAATTGCTTATATTTTTCATAATTACTAGCCTAGGCTGGTGTTGATGCTTGTGCTTAGACTTGGTTTTGGTTCTAATTTTGTCTTATTCCTTGGTTTTGGTTTTGATTTTGGTTTGATGAGTTGAAATTGATAATCAATTTATTAATAAGGTAATTTTAAATTAACAAACCTTTATCTATGATATTTTTGAATGTATGTGCACACTTCAACTCTAGAGGATAGGAAATCTTACTATGTAAATTTTTGGTAAACACAAAAACAAATTATTTGTATGGTAAACTATGAGTTAAGTGGATATCAAGTATTCTCCATATATATAGATATATTTTAAATATTTCATCAAATTATTTACTTTGACTGAGTCAAATCCACCAATGAAATCTCATGTTTGAGATTGTAGGAGAAATGCTACACAAATTTTTCTGAGGTCATCAAAATAAAATATAGAATTCTTTGTCAATTTTAGGAGCCACTCTAAACCTTATACTGCTAGACCCTAAGGAAATAAAATGAGTAAATATATTTCATTATAATCCACTTGATGGAAAGAAACAAAGAATTCAATTAAATGGGCCTTAGGGTCTCTTTTACCCTTATATTTATCAAATTTTAGTGGTTTGTACCCTGGAGGAAATGGTATCTACAAATACTCCATGTGGAATTGGTAGTAACACATGTAATATAAATTTAACTTCTTGGTATGTTTTCTTACTTGAATGAAGGCAATTGCATCCTTCATTTATCATAGTTCTTATGCCAATAAACTAGATGGAATATTAGCCTAAATTGGAGGCTGGGTGGTCAAAAGTGGATTATCTTGATCAGGGTATAATAGAGGCATGGTTTGTTATGCAATGTTGGTTTGGTGAGTGAATCGACTAGGAATACACATTCATAAATTAGAATTTGGTTATTGGAATTACATGCATTATGGTGTGATACTCTAGTTTAAATTTAATATAAAGGCCTGGTTTTGAGGGAATTATGGTTGTAATAGAAGGATATGGATTAGGGTAAATTACTATGCCTATTAAGGTTGAGTAGGGACTTGCTACTGACTATTCAAACCTAGATAATAAAGGGGAACTCATTTTGAACCAATGCCCTATTGTTAGATTTATGGCATGCTTGGAACAAAAGGCAAATATTATCTAATTAGTACTTGTGGGACAATGACACCTCATTGTTGCATGAACACCTATTATGAAATATATGTTTTAAGGTGTTCAACATTTTCCTTTGACCAATATACATACATTGTTAATTAGACAATGTTTATGATTGGGAAGGAATATTGGTCTGAGTATTGAGGTATACTTGTCACTACCTATCTAGGTGAAACATTTATTGCCCCTTATTGAGGTAGCATAATGTTTTTCATGTACTATAATGGTATATTATATTATTCTTGTTGTTTTGGAATGTTAATCATCACTTATTTAGTTGGAGTAACATTCATCAAATTTTGTTGAGGAAAGGCACTAGTCGATACTTGATTACTTAATCCTTATGGTTGCGTGCTTAAAGAATCAACTAGTTGAGGATTAGAGGTAAATTGTTATGGTTAGAACGTATGAGTTCCTAAACCATATTATTTTGAAACAATCATGGTATTAACTAAAATCACTTATTATAGACTAGTTTTTAGTGTAGTTAAACCACTTTGGCTTGGATTAGATGACACTTGTTTGTTATTCGTCATGTTTGGCACATTTTTTTACATAGAAGCAGTAGTCACTTATTCAATAGGTGGGATGTTAAAAATGTCACCAACTAAAATAATTTACACAAATGGGTCTATACCTATATTATCATAACCTATAAATTTGATCAATACTCTTATTGAAAGAGCTAACTCTATAAGTTGAGCTTTTAACATGACCATGTTATTAAAATTGTGTGCTAAGTTCAAATAGGTTTGATATGCTATTTTTATTTATATAAAGTGGTCCTACATGAGGCCCTTTCATATTATAAGAATATTTGGGTTTTTTTATGACATAATCATGAGCACTTGAGCATTTATAGAAGAGGCTTGTTTAATGGTTTGGTTATAAGGTATGTTGAAAGGCGCTCTAGCTAGACTAGAAAAATTTTCATGGGGGAAGCCTGTGGGAAAATTGGCCCCTACCTCCATGGCTCTAATTAATATTTCATCCTTATTTTCAAGTAAGTGACAATCAAAAAAATAAGGTTCATATTTTTATATGATTGTTTTTGATGTTTTTCTATAACTGATGGTATGCTAATAAAGTACTGCATAGTTTGCTCTTGGTCCTACTCCAAATAAGGAGGCATGTTAACTAAATAGTGGGTTGAGGGATCTTGGATTTGTTTCCCTAATTTAGTATTATAAGGAGGATAAGGATCTATCTCACAAACTACATCATCACCATCGAGGTATTGAACAAAGTCATCTTATGCAATCACATTATCATAACCTAGATTGTAAATGGCTCCACTATGAGTGTAATGAGACATATCCAACTCAATGATGCATGTTTCATAGAAAATGCCTAGAGTTCTATAAACTCTTAAAAATAATGTAAAAAGGACAAATGGTTCTAAATTAGTATAACTTGGTCTAAGAAATGGAACTGTATCTCAAAAAAAGTCTATGTTAAAACATGGTCTAAAATAGTCTAACATGAAATGTCTAACGTCAAATGTCTTACACAAAAAGGTTAAGTGGATAAATAAAAATTGGAATTCCAAACTTAGGTATGAAGTGTTTCAAAAAAGTGTAATCTAGGTATAAATAAATAAAGGTTGATAGGTCTTTTGGAAAATAAGGCACAAAATCTATGATTAGAATAGGTATTGCTAGGTCTTTTGGAAAATAAGGCATAAAAGCTAGAATTTTGAATAAAATGAGGTATAAAAGGAAAGAGATTTAATCTAAAAAATTTGAAACACTTTGACATAAATTAGGAATTTGAATTTAAACAAAAAATTTATATTTTGGTAAAAGACACGAAATAATATGCATATTTAAGATAGACCAATTCCCAAAACTTAGGCACAAAAATAGTCTTTTAAATGGAGAAAGAAATTAACCTAAGTTACACAACCCAAAAGTGAAAGATAAATGTCTAGGTCAAAATTACACAAGGAATAGGCATAAAACCAATCAATTTTTGGATTTGAACTTGTCAATGCTAATTTCAAACTTTATTTAGAAAATTAGACTTCTTTAAAATAGGTAAAAATCTAGCCAAGAATGAATGGCATGATGGTACTAGGTATATATCTCAAAGGCACATGTGGTTTCAAGATTTTAATTTGGAAATAAGGACACAAGTCTTTGAAATAATTTGAGAAATGTAATGAACTATAGTGATCTATATATATGAAAAAAAAATTGTTTCAAAACTCCGAAGGCATAAAACTTGGAATGAATTGGGTTGCGTAATGACACCCTTTTTAAATAAGTGATGCATACACACAAAGGTTTTATAATCAACTAAGTCAAAGGTGTGGTGTTAATTTAAAACATAATACCTCTTAAAATAAAGGATTGATGTGTAAACAAGACTTTTTTTTGATGTGGTATGATAAAAAAATAACTTTGACTCAAGACTATGTAAGTAAAAAGTAAAAAATGACAAAAACACCTAAGTGTAACATCTTGAATCATAAAAATTACAAGGTTGCATTATACTACCAAAATCCATCTATGTAATTTTTATTGAGAGGATTTTTAAGTTATTAATCCAAAAAATAAAAGAACATGAAAATTAGGGTTTTTAGGCCCCCTCTTCTATCAAGAGTTTATACAGTGACATAGAACTTTGGTATACTCACCCTACATCAATAGTATATTTGAAGTAAGTGGGATTGTCTAAAATATTCCATTTTGTTCATTTCTATATGGTCCCGTATGTGTGGCAAACACTAAGGAATAATCATGTCATTTGGATCTATGTCAATTGGCTTGTTGTGAAAAGGTCTAGTCCTTTTCACAACCACTACATTTGTCAATTACTTAGTGTAGTGTGATGTTCAAGTTGCCCCTACGTTCCAAGGTTGAGCCCCACTATAAAATCTTGTTTTAACTTCTAAAAATAAGCATCCCAATGGGTCACCCTCAATTTATATACCCCACCATGGAGTGGGGTTGAAATAATGTTGGGAGATGAATTCTCATGTTAATATTTCAAAAGAAAATTTTTGAGGAGGTGATGAACTCCCTTCCACAAGCCAAAATGCATGAAATAAAGACAAGTGGAAGGACTTTAGGGTCATTTTGGGGTCATGAAAATCAAACATTTTAGGAAGGGCCTTAGAGACTTTCCTTCCATGATTTTTGACCAAAATGACAAATACAAAGAGTGAGCATTTTTTATCACCCAAGTTCCCTAAAGAGAATAGGGGGAGAGTATGCACACGTCACTCATCTTGGTAAACAAACACTTTTAATAAAAAAATTAAAAATGAAACTATTATGAGTATTTAACTAATGTGAGAGTTCATTTTAGTCACCAAAAAAAATTATGTAATGAAGTTTGATCCCCTTAGCATTTCTTGTTTGATTATTGTAAAAACTTCAAAAATAAATAAGAGATGAAAAACACTAAGTAAATTTTAAACACCAAACACAATGTGTGTAATTTTTAACCATGATTAAACTTTGATTTCTCCACCTTAAGACCTACAAATTGTTATAAGTTTTGCCTACCTAGAAGCCGAAAATCAAGTGAAAAAATAACATTTCCAATTCAGCTCTCGAGTTTTTATGATTTTTTATCCCAGAGACTGATTGTCATCAATTCATAGAGATCGATGTCAATTCCCAAAAAATTACATAGATCTAGTATATCATCGATGTTTCCTACAAAAAACATAAAAACAAAGTCTATTTTAACAAAAAATGGTTAATAAAATGAGCCTAAAAACCCAAACACAACATGGATTTATTGAGGTCAACATACCCCCATTTATAAAAAAAGGGACCCTTGTGATTATTTTGAACACTACCAATAAAATCTTGATGTTCTACTCTTTATTGGATTTTTAAGATCAACCCATTTGATGAAACTAGCTCATTTTGTTCATGGTTTTATGTGAAACTAGTCTAATGTTATTAATAGTTGACTAGCATGTCTTAAGATTGTAGGTTTCATGGAGCTCCCTTCAATGGATCATACTAGAATTTTCAAATATTAGTTTTATCTAACATTTTATAGTCTTTTATATGAAAAAATATCATAGTTGGATTTGTGATAGAACCCTCCATCAACAAACCTTAGCCTAGACCTTTAATTCAAATTTTGGCAGGAACACTTTAGTGAGAACATTTTTAAATTAACCCTAAAATTAATCCTAAATTTCATGTTAAGGCTTAGTCATGTTTCTTAACATGACTAAACCTTAACCTGGAAATCCTACGTGGTCCCTTTTATTTTCCCTTTATTCCTTATATTTCTAACGTGGTATAATGTTTATGTTAACAAGGTCCTTTATTTTAGTAGGGTCCCCTTTGTTATATGCTTTGCCAAAAGTTTTAACCTTAAGGCCTCATTAATATTTTATCAACATGAACAAGACCTTAGTTTTAAATATTTAGCCTAAGTCCCTATATTTACTCGCATCTTAACTTAAGTGCCTTGCTTCTTTGTGGATCTAACAATGCATGCTTCATTGTAAAGATTGATCAAATGGAGCGAAGAAAGATTGATGAACTTAAAAATTTGACCCATCAGACCTATCAATGTAAGCACCCAGATCAAGATATATGATTCACACTTACGTGGGATAGAGGATTCAATGAAGTGAATGAAATGCTAAAAATTTAAAAGCTCAGGAAGCCTTGCCAAATTGCCACATGGCACTCACACATTTGAAACTTAATAACAACGGGTCCCACATATTTAATTAGACCAATGTCATACATATCCTAAGATGATGATCAAAACTCGATGCTTCATCATGGAGATTGATCCAATGGAGCATATCAAATCCAAGGTCTATTAACCCAAAGAGTTTAATGAGCTTAAAATTGACGTTTCTACGACCATTATTTGACATTCACGAGGCGATCATTGACGTCTATGGGACCATCAAATTTAAGTCCATGAAACCTAATGATCTACTAACTTGAATTTGACATTCTCATAACTATCATTTGACATCCATGAGGTCGTCATTGACATCCACGAGACCATCAAATTTAAGCTAATTAATCATTTTGCTCAAACATAGAGATATACTCCAAAAATGTGACTAAAAGCTTATGTGTTGTACTATAGATCAATGGGACCCCTCAAAAGATGTTCAAAAATTTAGGATATTTGAATTTTCAATGGTAAAATGGCCACATGATCTAAGTATTTGTAGACATAGTTCTAATCTAAGTTTATTTCCTAAGGTTCCTATTACGTTTAGTTGAACACAATAAACCTTAGGCTATAGACCTATATTAAATCTTATTTTAAAATATCCTTGTGTCATAATACTTAGCTTAAATACTTTTAACCTAATGTTTCATCATGTTTATTAACATGATGAAATCCTAGGTCAAAACCCAATAATTGGTCCTTTTATCATTTGGCCCCCCTTTGGATATGCTCTAAGAACTTTGCATAAATATCTTAGCCTAAACTATATGTTGTGTTTATTAATGCAACATAAACCTTAACTTAAGAAATTTAGCCTAGGTATCCTTTATATATATCCTAAAAACTTAGAGTAAAATAATTTAGCCTAAATTTTATAACATGTTTATTAAACACAAAATATACCTTAGCCTAAAGTATTAATGCTTAAGTCCCTTCCTTTATCACAAAACTGATTAAAGTTCTCACCCCTTTGTAGGATCAATGACCTATGCTTCATCAAGAGAGATTGATCAGATGGAGTGAAGGGACCCAATGAGTCTAAAGCATTTGATCCATCAAATCAATTGCATGTATACACTTGGAATAAGATCAACAGTCAACACTTGATCATGAAGGGATGATTGGATAGAGTGTAGTTGCAAAAAAAAATTCAATGATCCCTAAATTCCTATGGAATTGACACATGGAGAGCATGCATTCACTACAAAAAATTCAAGGCCTAAAAGGCCCACAAAGATGCCAAGTGTCATAACTACAAGGTCTGGCATAAAGTAACTAATGATTCTTGAGTCTGTGATCATGATCAATGACTTGTGTTGATTCATGAACAAGGATCTAACGATGCAAAAGAAAAGTTGGATTTTCAAAAGACAATAGATAATACCTTAATTCATTTATGAAAAATGTCATGAAATTTATCAAATATATGCCACATAGATTCTATGTAAGCCCAAAATGATAAAATTAGAGATTTTCTATGTTTAAAAAGGCAAAGGTATAAAGGCCTGGGTCTCAATCAAATATGAGACACAAATGAGATTAAGTCTAGATTTCCATTTCCATTAAATCTTTATAAAATCCCTAATCATCCATAACATCTCTAATTCAAACTCAGATTAATCACAATGAAACTGAGAAGAGCTCAATTATGATCTAAGTGAGAACAAATTCACCCAAAAGCTACTTGTAATTCATTTGATAGGTAGTTACAACTGCCATAGCCATGCAGATCATAGACAAAAACAAAGGGATGATATCAATCTATACTTGACCTTAGATAATGAATCAAAGGTATTTAATGACATAGACTAGTACACTACAACTTTGAATAATGGGAATTGGAATTGGTCCAAACTCTTTTGGACCATTAAGGAGATGTAGGATTTGAATTAGGAGGAACATAAAAATTCAACCATTCTAAAGAGATACAATGATCTAGTTTTTATTCAAATGGCTATCCTACATTATTTTGCCACCAAGCCTAAGGTACTTCACTACATTGATGTCCTTTCTCTTATTTTCCAAGGTTGTAAAATTGAGAATGATTAGATTGTACATGAGCGTACATTTAAGAAAGTAGCTTACATTTCCCCTCTATATTTTGAGAGCTACTATAAACTATGTCAATGATAAATAGACCTGACCACCATCAAAAATGGGATTGGAGAGCATAATTTGAACACAATCCTAGCCCCATGGATGCTCACTTAGAACCAAGTTATCTAAAACCCCACATACAAAATATCAATTGTCTAATTCAGGGAGGGAATTATGATAATAATGACCTTACTAAATAGGTTATGTAGAGCCCCCTCCATCACTCATATTGATAAAATATAGGTATCATATGTTTACTTCATGGTGGAGAAAGGACTCACTCCCATTAGGTGAGATAATCAACATCTGCTTGAAGTCCCAATTCAAAATAATTAAGAAGAAAACAAGCAAATAGTTCTACATGATGTCTTATCTATTAGATGCCCTTTTAGCCTCCACCCAGATAACAAATATAAAGAATTTATCATCTGATGGGAGACCTAATGTCTCCCATAATTATTCCAAACTTCACATTTTTAAATATAGACACAACATATAGTTCATCTATGATTGTGTTTATCCATCCCTAGTGGAAGCCATCACAAGAATTCCCATGAGCAGGGTCATCCCATTGATTAAGGAATATGTGGAATTGATAGGAGAAATATGGTACTACCCTAATTTCACAGTGATAAGGATTAAAGGGACTTTGACACAACCCTTCAGGTTACCCATCTATCTGCTAACCAAGATTATAGAGCAGGAAGTGGATTGCCAACTTCTTCACACTATATATGGATTTTATAAGGAAAAGAGGAAAGGCCTTCCCCATCCCTTTCCATTGATAATCAACATGATTATTTTTAAAAATTGGGAAAATGTGAATATAATTACTAGACACAGGGACTTCTTCACCCTGCATAAAGATGATTTGAGGTAATGGGATCCTAATGGGGTGGTATAAAAACATTTGAAGACAAAGACAATAAATAAGTTATATGAGTATTAGCCTAGTGTTCATGACCCATTATATGTTAGGGCCTCTAGTTTCTTAGAGGTATTATCTAGATTGAAAAAGCATAACATCAAGTTAGAACCTGGGCTAGCTAGGGGAGATAGTAAGCCACCAAGTGAGATATGGAAAATGGGACCCATGCAGTATCACTTATTTATTAGACCCTCTTTAAGACCCCCTCCATAGAAACTACTACAAACACCCTAGGCATAAATAACACAAGGACATAGAAAATAAAATTTGTAAGAGAGACCTAGGGAAGGATCATCTTTGACCCCTCTTGATAAACCAAAATCTCCCATATAATACTTGAATATGATTGCCGTTGAACCAAATGAAAAAATATAAGATGCACTTAAGGTGCTTGATGATGCATTTAGGTCAGAGGATGAGGAAGAATAAAGAGAATAACCCCAAGCCTAGGTAGAGGAGGCAGAACAAGATAGAGGCAAGGAAATTGCTTTGTACTTGGTCCTTATAACACCCGCACAAAAAATAAAAGATTAACTAGCATTGGTCCCAATTGGGAGAAAGAATCCCAAGTTTACCTTTACCCACCCCATGAGTGAGGTCAATTTTTTTAATGAGGAATACCCCATTCATGGAACCATTATCACTTAATGGTTTGTTTATGGGAAAATACAAAAGATTCCCACTTTATCCCCTTCTTGGGCCTTGACCCAAATAATTAACATTAATGTTCATGAAGAAATCAAGTCATAGATATTGGATTTGATGAAGGAGGAAGAGGAAATAATAATAGTTACCATAATAATATCAGGTGGAACATAAATGGATACCCCAAGTGTTTCAAGTAACACAAGGATGGAGGTCCCAAAACCTCCTAAAGTAACAGAGTCATCAACCAGTGTCCAATTCAATCTATAAACAATAGGGTTGGAGAGGGTCATAACCAAGAAGGCCATGGTTGGAGGTGAGTAATTCACCTTTCATAATGCTGAGCCATTTTTAGGCTTAACTCTAGTTAGAGGATAGTATCTTGGTGAACACTTGATCCACAAGGAGGACATGTAAGGACTAGTTGAGGCCCATTCAACTCAGATCAAAGAAGGCATCAGGGGTATGAAATATAAGATAAATAACCTAGAAAAGGAAAAGGAAATCTTGGAGACAATGACTATCCTATCAATTTTTGAGGCTATGATAAATATGTTTGAAGCATCCTTATTTGACATGTTTGACTCCTTGAATTCAATGAAGTTAAGATAAGATACATTGAGCCAATAGAGTGAGATAGCCAAAGGATTGATGACCCATTGGTAGGATGCAAAGGACAATATAAGGGATATTATTAACATACTAATTAATAATATAATTTTGAAATTCATAACCATTAGCCTAACCCACTTAAATGAAATATTGGGGATATTGGTTGATAAGATACATAATTTAAGTGCTTTGTCAAAAGGCTTGGATAGACTCTTAAAGGATGATGAAGAGATAATTACCAGAATTAATCAACTCCTTGGCACCATGTTGGCTAATCCTAAAAATTCTACATCCATGGGCTTCATAAATGACAAAGAATATAAACATAGTCATTTTGGTGAGCCAGGAAGTGAGAAGTAAAAGCTAGGGCCATTCTAGTAGTGACAATAGTAAAATCATGGGCATAAGCTTCACTGTTGAGGAAAATATTATAAAAGTTGGGAACATTAATGAGGCTATGACAAGGGATGATAAAGACTTTGATGACTTAGATGATCAAGAAGATGTCTATCTCTTGAAACTAGATGTTGATTTGGAGTTTATCAAAGATCAAAATCAAAGAGCTATGGAGCTTCTCCAAGAGCAACAAGGGAACCCCTCAGCCATGGGCCCATCGGTTAATTAATATTCCATTTTGTGAATTCATTATAATATTAAAATTGGAATATTATTTTATAAAGGAATATGCTATTTTGTTAGTATATTTCCCTCTAGGTCAGTCCATTTTAGAAAAGCAAATATATTCTAGAACTATATGAAAATGATAACTATCCTTATCTTTTATACACTTTTATCTTGTAACTAACTAGTATACTTCCTTATCCTTGTATAAAAGGTAGTACTACTATTTTGTAAAGGGAGGGAGTTTTTAGAAAAAAAATTTATACTTTGGAGCAATTAATATAAATAAGGAATATTGAAAATTTTATCCAAGTTTGTTTGTGTCAATTGTTTCATGACTTCTCTCTCAATCTCTTGTTCTAAGTCTTGAATTTGAATGATTTCATGAATTCTAAATTTGCATCTTTGATATAGGGTTACTAATTTGTGTTTAGACTAGATTAGTTGAATTATATTTAATTTTACTCATTTCATTTGTTATATATTAGGATGTGTAAATGCTATTTAAATGTAGTAACAAATCTTTAAATTGAATTTAGTTCTTACTTGTATCTCTTCATATTATCCTTTGAAGTTTGCCTAGTGTATAGTGAGATTTGAGATTATTCTATTTTTAATTATATACTAGTTAAATGCAGGTTTAGTTTTAATTGAAATTTTTTCATGATGTTTAAATCAAGGATTAATAATCACATACTCTCTTTCTGCCCTACCCTTCTCTTTTAATCCTTTTTTACCCAAATCACTTTAGTTTAGATCTCACTATAAATATTCATCTAGATAAGTCTTTATTATATTACTTTGGTCATAATTCACTAAGATCAATTTAGGTACTTAAAAATTCATAAGGACCATGGTGGTTCCAAACACCAATCAATATAAGTTTGTGGAACAATTTGATTTTCTCTACCTCTCTTTCACTATAGATAACTAGATTACCAAAAACCTGTTACTCATGACATGAATTCCAAAAATTCTAAAATAATAAGTGTTATTAAACACTAAGAGCACTTATGATACACATAGAGGCATAAATAGGAATAGCTTCCACTTTCACTAGAAGGAGGGCTAGTGAATTTGTTGATTATTTGATAGTCTTAGTTTGTTTTGATCAAAGGTCGGAGTCATCTTTGTACTTTTGCATAATTATTTACTTAGAAGCATAAATATAACTAATATTTATGATCTTTGACCCATATTTGTGCTTCCTTTAGACAAATATCAAAGATCTTTGAGGTTGGATACTTAATTTTGGTAAAGATAGCTTAATATTTGAGGATCTACAGTATTTAAGGTTAGAATAGCTTGTTTTGATCAAATATTTGTGTATGTTTCATATATCTGGGTTCATTTTATCTTAGAATTATAAATATAGGCCATATTTTCATAATTGGACACAAATTTTAGCTAACTTAGTTAGAATTTTATTCCCTTTATTGTTCTTTACATGTATCTTTGGAAAATTATCTTAATGTGTAAATATGAGTCCTGTTCTTTGTAAAGGTTGTTTTGACACATTATATTTCAAATAGGACCCAAAATTCTCAAGCTATAACTACCATGAACATGGACTAGATCAAACTCTAAGACAAGAAAGCCTCTGATTGAGTTGAAATTCCATAGGAGATCCAAAAGATATAAAGGTAGATGTAGGCATTCAAAATCTTTGCCAACTTTACAACTCCAAGGTATTATTGTGTTTAAAATTTATCAAGGTATGGCTTGGTTGGGAATTTTTCCCATAAATGTACAAGGTGAAATTCATGACATCCCTCACAATCCTAAAAATTAATTTCCAACATTTAGTCTTAATGATATAGTAACAACAAAGGAACATGTTAAATTATTTAAGGATGTATTAAGATTGTTAAATATAGTTCATGAGGATGTAGCATGTAGGTTATTCCTTTTCACATTTAAATATGTTTCATATGAGTGGTCCCTAAACCTTCCTAATGATTGCATCACCACTTGGGATGATTTTAATAACATCTTCATTGACCAATATGGTAAGATCATTAGCCATGTGTCTTGTACTAATAATTTACCACCCTAAAAAGGGATGCCAATGAACCCATATGAGCTTTCAATTCTAAGTTACAAAATATGTACATCAGAACCATTTATCCTTATAAATCTACTCAAGACTTGGCCTTGGAAATCTATAAATATTTTTTTGACCTCATGACCTCCGTATTCATAAAAAGAATTATAGGTCTAATGAACACATTAGCTTTAGTTGATGCTGAGGCTATGATCATTAATGACTAGATGAAACCTTAGGGTAAAATGGCTTATTCTATTCCCAATGTCAACCCACATATGCCTACCTTGAATGTATTTAAAAATAATAACTAGAACGTGCCTGCCCTTAACCAACTCCCAAATCTAAACCAATTACCCCTAAGACATGTTGCTCTTAACCAAAATTTTGGGTTCTTGAATCACCCTAATAATAATTAATTTAATACAACTGATCAAAGGACCTTGGTACTAGCCACTAGTACTAATAACAACTAGGTTCATAATTTAGAAGCCCCAAAAGTGAGAATGAGTCCATTCTAAAAATGGTCCAAAAACTAAGAACTGACTTCCTTCAGCTGCAAAAAGAAGTTGGTAATACTAGGGAAACTTCTAGTAGGAACTTCTATTTCCAAAGATTCAATAGACCCAATAATAGGTTCAATAATGATAGTTTTCATAACCATAAGAGTAATGAACCTTATATTGAAAATAATACTATGGATATTAATCTCATTGACATTGCTTTTCTTGATTATTTTAGAGTCCATTTTACTACTAAGCATGGTGAGATTGATTACATTAAATTTTTTAAATATATTGAGTCATTTCAAGAAGAGTTTGAAACTTTTGATGTAGTGCCTAACAAAGATAACGGTTCAGGTACCTCAAGATCCAAGTCTATTGATCAAACCTTCATTATCAAGACATTTGATTTCCCCTTCCAAGAAGATAATGAGATCAATGATGTTCCTAAAGAATTCCATGCCTTCCAATAGTTCTTAAAGAAGACATATCATCTAAGGAATAGAGAACAAAGGTAGCCTTTAACTACTTCTACTCTTCCAAACAACTTTGGTACTCCTCTAGATACCACTTTAGACAATAATCTAAAGCTTCTGAAGGGAAGTAATTCTAAACCTAGTGTTGATGCTTCTAATTATTCCAACAATAATGTTTATAATATTGTATAGGACATGAAGAAACTCAAAGCTAATATTACCTTGCATGAATTGACATAAATCATAGAGTAAAGAGATCTATTAATGGAGTCTTTATCCAATAAATCCAATAAGATATACAAGATTGATAATGCAAATGTAGATATGTATAAAGATAAAATAGAGTCCCTACCCTTCTTACTTATAGTTATAATATTTGGCAAAAACTTGCATAACTATTTATTAGATTCTGGTGCCTCTACAAATATTATGCCTACAGGTGTTTGTAATAAAATTGGTTTGACCTCAATTAAGTCTGATAGGGTTATCACCCAATTATATAAGTCTAGGTTTAAAGTTGTTTGATAATTTTTAAATGTCCATATGTAATTGGATTTTGAGCCAAGGGTCCAATAATTTATATATATCCAAGTAGCAGATATCCTTAATGCATATGGATTGATTTTAAGAAGAGAGTAGACAAAGGCTCTAAATGGGTATATGTCCATAGGTTGTTCACACCTATGGATGCCTTGGAAGGGAGTTCCCAACCAAATCAAAGTTGAAAGAGAGACAAGAATGAAACACATGATAACTAAGTATAATTCTATCAATGAAAGGGTCAACATAATTGATTCTAATATAAGGTGTTTTCACCCTCAAAACTACCAAGGTTTATGATCCTAAACCTTATAATGTTGTGCACGGGCTATGGAAGTTGCATTTTGATGGGGCTAGTGTAAGGTTGGATGTGGAGTAGATATTGTTCTAATTGACCCTGTTGCTAAGAAACACTATGCTTATTATAGACTCCATTTTCCTTACACCAATAACCTTGTAGAATATGAAGTCCTCATCTTAGGCCTATAATTTTCCATCAAAAACAAAGGCAAGGAACTATTAGTTTATGGCGATTCATAAATAGTAGTGAACCAAGTGAGAAATGAGTAGCAATGTAAACTATCATACTTTAAGAGGTATAATTTTAGAGTTAGGGATCTAGTGGAATCTTTTGATGTCTTCAATATTATTTCTATCCCTAGGGAAGAAAATAAATTTATTGATGAGTTGGCATTTGCTATAGCCAATCTCATACCTGATCAAGATTCACCAAATTTTAGTATTGAGCTTGTACCTTACCCTTTTATCCCAAATAATGTAAACCATCTATAGGTCTTTAGTGATGACCAACAAATCCTAAACTTCATGACTAATTTAGGAGCATTTGAAGCTCAAATCATTGATGAGGCTGATGAAAATGTGTTTAGAGAAGGAAAATTTGATGGTAAAGTCATTCATTTGAATGACAACAATATCCCTAAGGGGATGATTACCTTAGAAATACTATTTGATCAGTATAAGCTAGCTGAAGATTCTAAGATTCCTAAAGTAAGTGAAAGGGACTATAATGATGTTGATCTTGGCCCTCAAGATAAACCTTAGTTGTTTAACATTATAAAATACTTCACTAACATTAAAAATAAGAGAGCTAAAAAGATGTTAACAAATTAAAAGGATGTCATAGATTGGTCTTAAGATAACTTGAATATCTTTGATCCTAGAGTCATCATCCATACTATACCTCTTAAAGAGAGTTTCAAATCCTTCAGATAGAAACAAAGACTTGTAAACCCTATCCTAGAACCCATGATATTTAAAGAGGTCACGAGACTATTGGATACTAAAATAGTATTCCCCATTAAGCGCTCTACCTCGATGGCCAATTTGGTGCCAGTAAAAAAGAAGAATGGTGAAATTAGACTATGTATTGAATTTAAAAATTTGAATAAATGCTTTGAAAATAATAATTATCCTCTTCCCTCTCTTGACCAGGTGATACAAATGATTTCAGGTTCAACCATGATGTCTTTTTTTTCAAGATACAATCAAGTGTTGATTGACAAGGAAGACATAATGAAAATAACATTCACCATTAAGTGGGGCACCTTTGAATACAAGAGAATGCCTTTTAGATTGATAAATTTAGGAGCCACCTTTCAAAGGGCCATGGACCATGCCTTCTAAGTCCTGATTGGTAAGTGTATCATAATTTACATGGATGATCTAACTATTTTTTCTAAAAATAAGGAAGACCATTTCATGTACCTACAATAAATATTTTAAATATGCATAAGTTATGGAATCTCCCTTAACCCTAAGAAAAACATTTTTTGTGTCACTGAAGGTAAATTGATGGGCCATGTTATCACTAAATATGGGATTTCCATAGATCCTAAAATAGTGGAAGCTATATATAAGCTATAGCCTCCTAATAGTAAAAAAATTGAAATCATTTTTGGTAAAATAAACTTTTTAAGAAAGTTCATTTCTAGCTTTTTAGAGATTGTCAAGCCATTGAATGATATGCTAAAGAAGGATTCTAAAGTATCATGGAATGAAGAATCCAAGAAGGCCTTAGAGGAAAACAAAAGTGCAATTAGCCAGGTTCTAGTCTTGATAAGTCTTAACTTTTAAAAAGACTTTTACCTCTACTCTTTCTCCTTTGATCACACTATTGCTGCTATGTTAACTCAAAAAATAGAAGGATCTAACCATCTAATTTATTTTATGAATACTGATTTTAATAATACCAAGTTAAATTACCCTTTGATTGACAAGCGAGCATTTGCATTAGTTAAATATGTCAATAAATTTATGCACTAAATTCTTAGGAAAAAAGTGCATGATATTTTACCAGACCCAACCACTAAGCTAATGCTAAGCCAATGTGAACTTAGAGAACAAAGAGGTAAGTGGATGTTTGTCTTCCAAGAATATGATAGAGAAATAAAAACTACAAAACTAGTAAGGTGTCAAGGTCTGATTCAAATGATTACCAATACCAACCCTAAGACAAGTATTATGCAAGCTGATCAACAAAAATTCTAAGCTAATGAATGGTATGACTCCATTGTTCACTTGATAATTAATTACACTTACCTTGAAGGACTAACTAGGGAATAGAGAAGATCTCTAAGGCTCAAAGCAGCTCACTATCTCATAAAAAATAGAATCGTATACCAAAATAACTTTGAAGGTGTATACCTGAGATGTGTCTCTAAAGAAGAAACTACTGAGATAATGAGCACTTTCCATGAGAATTTGGGAAGTGGGCATCCATCATGAAGAAAAACAACCCAAAAAATCCTCAGGGTTGGCTATTATTGGCTTACCATCTTCAAAGATGTTGATAGGCTTGTAAGGGAATGCCATTCTTTCTAGATCTTTAACACCAAGGAGCTAAAGGTAGTAATGCCTTACAACTAGTCATGATTGATAAACCTTTTGCCTAGTGGGGAATAGACTTTATAAGGGTAATCAAACCTGACTCATCATAAGGTTACAAGTATGTTATAATAGGTATTGAATATTACACAAGGTGGACTGAAGTAGTTGCCACCAAATAATGCATAATAAAATAAGTGATCAAGTTTCTAGAAGAAAAAATATGCACCAAATTTGGGACTCCAGTCTCTTTGGTATGTGACAATGGGTCAACATTAACATCCATATTAATGATAGAATGGGCATATGACAATAAAATTATTCTCAAGTTTTCATCTAACCATTATCCTCAAGGTAATGGAGTATCTGAGTCAACAAATAAAAACTTGATGAAAGCCATAGAGAAGTTTGTTGCAGACAAGCCTAGAACATGAAAAAATATTCTCAAGTATGCCCTTTGGGAAGGTATAAAAAGAGTCAAATAAGATCTTAAAACATCTCCCTTCTTTTTAGTATATGGATAGGATCCTATACTCCCCATCACACTGAAGCTTCTAACCTACAATTTTATTAAAGAGTATATGGAGGAGGATCAAGAATCAGCAAATTCAAGGCTACTAGACATTATCCAAATGCAAGATGCATGAGAAAAGGATTTTTTTAATTTTAGAAGACACCAAACTACAACAAAGAGATGGTTTGACAAGAGATCAAATATTAAGGTGTTCAGACAAAGATACTTGGTTCTTGTTTAGGATAAAGCATCTAAGCCCAAAGGCAAACATGACAAGTTCACACCTTTGTGGATTAGCCCCTATCAGATTATAAATACAATCAAAGATAACACCTTCAGGGTCAAAAATATACAAGGAGTAGATTTCACACTACCCACCAATGGGTAGTACCTCAAGCACTATTTCTCTATTACTCCTTCTAGGGTCTTCATAGAGTAAATATGTAAGATAATTAAATTTAGTGTAGGTAGGCTAGTTAGTTTCCCTTAGCTTTTTTCATTCCTATCCCTTATTTATATATAATCATGTATATATTTATTTTCTTCCATTTTGCTTCCTAATTTTTTTTTGTGTGTGTTTTTTTCTTGTTGCTTTGTTCCTTGTTTCTAATAAGTCCTTTTGGACAACCCTCAACCCAAAGTTCCTTGGCTTGCTTGAAACCCTCTAAATTCATAAATGTTGATATGAACCACATGCATATGTTGACCATGGATTTGATATAGAAGATTGATATTAGGATTTGAAAAAAATAGTAAAGACCTATGGATAGGTTAACCATTATATAAAGACCTTGAACATTGTCTTGACCTAAACCTAGTTTTAATAATAATTATATATGTTAAATGAAACATCAATCCATTAAGGTATAGTCATGCTTTCACTTAACAAACATCCTTGCATAGGATGAAGGTTATAACCATATATGATTATTTGAGGATCAAACACTTGACCAAATATTTAAACCTGGCTACCCTAGTTCCTAACCTTTGTTGAAAGCCTAGAAGACCCAAACTAATACGAACTTATTGCAAAATAAAAAGCTTTTCAAGCAAAGGTGATTCTGGTAATCTTCATCAAGGTTATGGATACTTGGCTAGTAGTAGAACAAGGCCATGAGTGGAGCCAAAGACATCATTGTTAGGGATATGGATGCTTGGTTGTCAGTAGAGCAATTCCCAAGCCTTCCCTAAACTAGAAGCATGGTTCTTAATAAATATCTAAACATGCTCCAAGTCAATGTTAATGATTAAAGGTATGAAATCTAGAAGTTGTCTTCTAAATAACATGATAAATAGTAAGTGGAATTAAAGCACACACATATCATGGATATGTCTTGATGTTTGATCCTAATTTTGTGCATACAAGACTTATTTCAACCATGAATTGATCTTGATAATGGCATTAATCAAGTAGAATGGATGATCTAGTTGTTTGTTTGAACCAGAGTCTATAATTTTTAACATATTACTATGTTCCCCTAGAAGTTTCCATTTGTTGAGTTCAACATACCCCCCCCCCCCCATTTCTAAAAAATAGGGACCCTTTTTTATTATTTTGAACATTAACACTGAAAGCTTGATATCTTTTTCTTTATTAGATTTTGAAGATCAACCCATTTAATGAAACCATATCATTTTGTTCATGGTTTTGTGTGAGAATTACCTCATGTTGCTAATATTTGAATGTCATGTCTTAAGATTAAAGGTTTCATGGAGCTCCCTTCAATGGATCATACTAGGATTTTCATAGATTATTTCTATCCAATCTTTGATAGCCTTTGATCTGAAAAAATATCATAGTTAAACTCATGTGATAGAACCCTCCATCGACAAACCCTAGCCTAGACCTTTAATTTAAATTTTGATAAGAACACTTTCGCATGAATATTTTTGAATTAACCCTAGAATTAAGCCCAAATTTCATGTTATGGCTTGGTCATGTTTCTTAACCTGACCAAACCTTAACCTAAAAATCCTTCTTGGTCCCTTTTATCTTCCCTTTGTTCCTTATATTTCTAATGTATATGTTGATAGGGTCCCCTTTATTATATGCTTATCCTAAATTTTTAACCCTAAGGCCTCGTTCATATTTTATGAACATATTTAAGACCTTAGTTTTAAAACTTTATCTTAAGTCCCTATATTTACCCACATCTTAACTTAAGTGCCTTGCTTCTTTGCATATCCAATGACTCATGCTTTATTGTGAAGATTGATCAAATAGAGTGAAAAAATTGTGATAAACTTAAATCTTTGACCCATCAGACTAATCAAGTGCAAGAACCTAGATCAAGATTGATGATCCATGCTTAAGCTAGATAGAAGATCTAATAGAGTGAATGTAATGCTAAAAATTTGAAAGCTTAGGAAGCCCCACAAAGTTACTATATGGCACTCCCACATTCAAAGCTTAATAACAAAGGGCCTCACATATTAAATTAGGACAATGGAATGTATTTTCTTGGATCATGATCAATGATCTATGCTTCATCATGAAGATTGATCTAATGGAGCATATCAAATCCAAGGTCTATGGACCAAAAGAGTTTCATGAGATTAAAATTGACATTCTCATGACCATCAGTTGATGTCCACAATGCCATCATTACGTTTGTGGGGTCATCAATTTAAAGTCCATGAAACCTAATGATCTACTAACTTGAATTTGACATTATCACAACCATCATTTGATGTCTGTGAGGCTATCATTGACATCTATGAGATTGTCAAATTTAAGATAGTCAATAATTTTAATTAGACACAAATATATACTCCAAAAATGTTTTTAAAAGCTTATAAATTGAATTACAGATCAATGGGACCCCTCAAAATATGTTCATTCATTTATGATCTTTGAATTTCTAATGGTAAAATGGCCTCATGATCTAATTATTTAAAGACACAGTTCTAATCTAAGTCTAGTTCCTAGGGTTACAATTATGTTTTTTTGAACACAATAAACCTTAGGATATAGACTTATATTAAATATTATTTTAAAAGATAATTATGGCATAAGACTTAGCTTAAATAATTTTAACCTTAGGTTTCATCATGTTTATTAACATGATGAAATACTAGGTCAAAATCCAATAGTTGGTCCTTTTATCTTTTGGCCTCCCTTCGGATATGCTCTAAGAACATAACATAAATATATTAGCCTAAAGTATATTTTGTGTTTATTAACATAAAATAAACCTTAGCCTAAGACATTTAGCATAGGTCCCCTTTATATATATCCTAAAAACTTAGACTAAAATACTTTATCCTAAAGTTTATAACTTGTTTATTAAACATGAAATAAACCTTAGCCTAAATTATTTAAGCCTGAGCCCCTTATTTTATCATGACGTTGATTAAATTTCTCACCCATTTACAAGATAAATGGCCCACACTTCATCATTATAGATCAATTAGATATAATGAAGGGACCCAATGAATCTAAAACATTGGATCCATCGGGCCAATCATATGCATCTGCTCAGATTAAGAGCAATAGTCCACACTTACTCATGAGGGGATGATCAAATGGAGTATAAATTTCAAAGAAATTTTAGCAAGCCCTAAAAACTTGCATAACCAATACATGGTGAGAATGAATTCACTTCACAAAATGCAAGGTCTAAATGCCCACAAAGATGCCAAGTGTCATAACCATAGGGCCCAACATAAAGTAACTAATGATTATCGATCCCTATGATCATGATCGACAACCTATATTGATCCATGAATAAGGATCCAATGGCATGAAATGAAATGTTGGATTTTCAAAAGATAATGGCTAATCCCTCAAATAATTTATGAAAAATTCCATGAAAGTTGTCAAATAGATGCCATATAGATGCCACACAAGCACAAAATGATAAATTTGGAG
Organism: Torreya grandis; assembly: GCA_037957365.1. NCBI lineage: Eukaryota > Viridiplantae > Streptophyta > Pinopsida > Cupressales > Taxaceae > Torreya > Torreya grandis. The sequence goes on from JARHVA010000841.1 coordinate 4,018,281, forward strand.
ATTTTCTATGCTTGAAATGACAAAGGTATAAAGGCCTGGGTCTCAATAAAATATAAGACATGAATGGGCTTAAGTATAGATTACCATCACCATTAAAGCTTTATAAAATCCCTAAATATTCATAAAATCCCTAATTCAAACTCAGATTAATCATAATCAAACCGAGAAGAGCTCAATTATGATCTAAGTGAGAACAAGTTTACTCAGAAGATACTTGTAATTCATTTGATAGGCAGTTGTAACTTCCATAGCCATGGTAGCTCACAAATATAAACAAAGGGATGAAACTAAGCTATACTTGAGCTTAGATAATGAAGGGAGGGTTTTTAAAGACACAAACCTAGACATTAAAAATTTTAATAATGAGAACTGGAATTCATCCAAACTCTTTTGGACCATTGAGAAGATGCAGGCTGTGACTAGGGAGGAACAAAAGAATGTAACCATTATGAGGAAATACAATGATTTGATTTACATTCATATGTCTAGCCTACACTATGTTGCCACCAAGCCTAAGGTACTTCACTACATTGATGTCCTTTCTCCTCTTTTATAGGATTATAAAATTGAGAATGATTGGATTATCCATAATCATACATTTGAGAAAGTAGATTACATTTTCCCTCTAGCTTTTGAGAGCTAATATAAACTATGTAAGCCATAAATAGACCTTCTCACCATTAAAAAGTGTACTAGATATCACAATTTAAACACAATCCTGACCCCATGGCTTCTCATTGGGAACCAAGATATCAAGGACCCCACATGAAAAATACCAATAATCTAATTTAGGGAGGGAATTATGATAATAATTATCTTACTAAATAGGTTATGTGGATTCCCCTCTATCACTCATATTTACAAAATCTGGGTATCATATGTTTACTTCATGGTGGATAAAGGACTCACCCCCCATTGGGTGAGATGATCAACATCCACTTGAAGTCCCAATTCATAACAATTAAGAAGAAAAAAAGCAAATAGTTCTACATGATGTCTTATCTGCTAGATGCCCTTTTAGCCTCCACCTAAATCCCAAATATCAAGAATTTGTCATTTTATGGGAGACCTAATGTCTCCCTTAATTATTCCAAACTTCACATTTTTAAATATAGACACAACATATAGTTCATCTATGATGATGTTTATCCATCCCTAGTGGAAGACATCATAGGAATTCCCATGATTAGGATCAACCCACTAATTAAGAAATATGTGGAATTGATAGGAGATATATGGTACTACCTTGATTTCAAAATGATAAGGATTGAAGGGAATTTTACACAACCCTTTAGGTTACCCATCTATATACAAACCAAGCTTGTAGAGTAAGAAGTGGCTTACCAAATTCTTCAAAGTATAGATGGATTTTGCAAGTAAAAGAGGAAAGGCTTTCCCCATCCCTTTCCATTGACAATTAACAATATTGTTTTGTAAAATTAGGAGCATGTGAATATAATTACCAAACACAGGGGCTCATTCACCCTGCAAAAAGAAGATTTGAGGCAACGGGATCCTAATGGGGTTGTCTTCAAACATATGAAGACTAAGATAATAAATAAGGTATATGAGCATCAACCTAGTGTCCATGACCCATTCTACATTAGGGCCTCTAGTTTCCCATAGGTATTAGCCAGATTGAAAAAGCATAACATCAAGTTGGAACCTAGGTTGGCTAGGGGAGAAAATAAGATGCCAAGCAAGATATGGAAAATGGGGCCCATGAAATTTTACTTATTGCCTAGACTCTCTTCAAGGCCCTTTATAAAGCAACCACTACAACCATTCTAGGTATACATAACATAGGTACCTAGAAAAGAAAAGTTGGAAGAGAGACCTAGGGAAGGATCATCTTCAACCCCTTCTGATAAACCATAGTATCCCATATAATACCTCAATATTATTGCCTTGGAACCAAATTAAATAGTAGAGGATGAAATTAAGGTGCTTGCTGAGGCATATGGGTCAAAGGATGAGGAAGAATAAATAAAAGAACCCCAAGTCTAGACAAGGAGGTAGAGTAGGATAGAGGTAAGGAAATTGCTTTTGGATTGGTCCTCATAGCACCCCCACAGAAAAGAAAATCTAAACTAGCATTAGTCCCAATTGGGAGAAAGAAGCCCAAGTTGACCCTTACCCACCCCATGGGTGAGGTTAACTTGTTTAGTGAGGAATACCCCATTCATGGACCCATTATCCCTAATTGGTTTGTTTATAGGAAAATGTAGAAGATTCCCACTTTATCCCATTTTTGGGCCTTGACATGAACAATTAACATTGATGTTCATGAAGAAATTAATCCATGGATATTGGATTTGATGAAGGAGAAAGAGGAAATAAGAATAGTTTCCATTGTAGGATCAATTGGCACACAAATGTATACCCCAAGTGCTTTAACTAGCATAAGGATGGAGGTCCCAAAACCTCCTAAGGTAATATATTCATTAACCAGTGTCTAATTTAATTCAAAAATAACAAGGTTAGAGAGGGTCACAACCAAGAAGGCCATGGTTGAAGGTGAGGAATTCAAATTTTAGAAGGTTGAGCCATTTTTAGGCTTAACTCCAGTTAGAGGATAATAACATGGTGAACACCCCATCCATGAGGAGGATATAAAAGGACTAGTTGAGTCCCATTCAACTCAAATCAGAGTAGTCATTGGGGGTATGAAATAGAAGATACATAACCTAAAAAAGGAAAAGGAGAACTTGGAGACAATGGCTATCCTATCAGTTAATGAAGCCATGACAAATATGTTTGAAGCATCCTTCTTTGACATGTTTAACTCCTTAAAGTCAATGAATTTGAGGTAGGATGAATTGATCCAACAGATTCAGATAGGCAAAATATTAATGACTTAGTGGTAGGATGCAGAGGAAAAGATAAGGGATATTATCAACATAATAATTAAGGATAGAATTCCTAAATTCAAAACCATTATCTTAACCCACTTAAATGTAATATTGAGGATAGTGGTTGATAAGATCCAATGTTTAAGTGTTTGGTCAAAAGTATTGGATAAACTCACAAGGGCTGATAAAGAGCTAATTACCATAATTAAGCAACTCCTTGGAACCATATTGGCTAATCTACAAAGTCTATATCCCTGAGCATCATTGATGATGAAGAATATAATAAAAAAGTCACTTTGGTGATGTAAGAAGTGAGAAGTAAAAGCCAGGGCCAATCTGGTAGTGACAAAAAGAAAATCACGGGCATGATCTTCACTATTGAGGAAAAGATTATAAAATCATAGAGCATCAGAGAGGCTATCACAAGGGATGATAGAGACTTTGATGACTTTGTTGATCAAGAGGATGTCTATATCTTGAAACCAACTATTGATTTGGAGGTTATCAAAGAGAAGAATCAAAGAGATATGGAGCTTCTCCAAATTCAACAAGGGAGCCCCTCACCTATGGGCTCATTAGTTAATTAATATTTCATTTTATAAAGGCATTGTAATATTTAAATGAAGAATATTCTTTTGTAAAGGCATATGATAGTTTGTTAGCATATTTGACTCTAGGTCAGTTTATTTTAGAAAAAGCAAATGTATTCTAGTACTTTGTCAAATGGACAACTATCTTTATCTTTTGTAAACTTATATCATATAATTGATTGATATATTACCTTATCCTTCTATAAAAGGTAGTACTACCATTTTATAAAGGGAGGGATTTTTGAGCAAAACTTGTATACTTTGTGTTCAGTGTGGAGCTTGATTATTTTCTAGAATCAGAGGTTAAAATCCTAATATTATTTTAGCCAATTTTGGATCCCATTATTTGAATCCTTGATGGCATGGGGGGTTGTAAGGGGGTTCAGGGGCTGTGCGCCCTAAATAATTTTTTTATATTAAAATTACCTTGTTAAATTGTAATTTTGCATTCAATCTAGATCATTGATTAAAGGTTTTCAGATCTAACGATAGAGGTTATGTTTAGGTGTTTTTACCTTAAAATGTATATATATATGGCTGATATATATGAGTGTGAAAAAATAATGAAATATTATACACATATTGGAGGTAAAAAAAGTAGAGAGGTGTAACAGGGTTTGTTATAGGATTTTATTTCTCCCTTGTATTATTGGAAATAATATATTGGACAATTTTGGTGGATGTAGCCCATCTTGGGTGAACCACATTGAATCTAATGTCTCCTATTATATGCATGTTTATGTTTATTTTTAGAATGTTTGATAAATTCATTTCATAGTTTCTCTTGTATGTGATCTGAGGATAGATATATGTTTTGATTTATCCTAACACTTTGGAGCAATTAATATAAACAAGGAATACTACAAAGTTTGTCCAAGTTTGTTTGTGTCAATTGTTTCATGACTTATATCTTAATTGCTTGTTCCAAGTCTTGAATTTGAATGGTTTCATGAATTCTGAATTTGCATATTTGATACAAGGTTGATAATTTGTGCTTAAGCTAGATTAGTTAAATTATCTTGAATTTTTATTTGTTTAATTTTTTATACATTAGGATGTGCAAATGCTATTTAAATGTAGTAACAAATCATTAAAATGAATTTAGTTGTTACTTGCATCTCTTCATATTATCCTTAGAAGTTTTCCTAGTGTATAGTGAGATATGAGCTTACGTTATTTTGCATTATATACTCATTAAATTTAGGTTTAGTTGTAATTAAAACTTTGTCATGATGTTTAAGTCAAGGATCAACAATCACATATTCTCTTTCTACCCTACCCTTCTCTTTTGATCCTTTTTTACCCAAATCACTTTAGTTTAGATCTCACTTTAAATATTTATCTAGATTAGTCTTTAGTATAGAACTTTGGTCATAATTCACTAAGATCAGCATAGGTACTTCAAAATTCACAAGGACCATGATGGTTCCCAACCACCAATCAATATAAATTTGTAGAAAAGTTTGATTTGCTATACCTCTATTTCACCACAGGTAACTAAATTACCAAAAACCTACTACTCATGCCATGAATTCCCAGAATTCTAAAATTAGAAGTGTTCTTAAACACTAAGAGCACTTGTGATACACATAAAGGAATCAATAGGATTCTATAAGAAATAATTTGTATAAATAATATTCAAATCCTCAAACACAAAATTAAGGTAATAAAATTAAAGTAAAATCATTATTATCCATGTTCCTACCATGTTTTATTTTTCACATAGAGATCGTGGTTGATCCTTATAATCGATGTGGATCTATAAAATTGGTGCTGATATTTACAACATGTGATTAAAAATTAACATTAATCACTGCAACCTATGACTTGCTTAAAACAAAAAGATGTAAAAAATAAATTTAAAACTTGAAACTTAAATTTTTTTATGCATCCATTATAAAAACTAAAAATAACATATCAACCTCCTTGGCCATATGGGATGTAGGGTCTCACCACACATGTCATGATGTGAAAAATGAATATGTAGAGGGGAGGTTAGTGTTTTTTTAGTCCAAGAAATAAAACTCAAATAAACATACTAAAATCCTAACACCTCTAATCTAAACACTAGGGAGAATATAAGTAATAAGCAATCAAATGAAAACACAACTAAAACATAAAATAAAACACTCTTTTTCCTTCCTTGGAGCTCTAAATGGCTTTTTAAAGTGGTTTTCTTAGCTTGTTATTCAATAAATCTTCATCAATGGATAATTTTTGGCTTCACCTTTCCTTGACACCTTGGCTTGATCACTTAGCTTAATATTTGATCTTGGTAACACTACTTGCATGAATCTTCTCTCTTCAAATTAACATTATAACACTACACTATCAAAGGATTTAAATACATGTAGGCATAATAACTATACAAGAAGAGAGTTTTTTGAAGATATTTATGGATAATAACTTTCCACCAAAATAACTTATAAATGAATATATATGGCCTTGTATTTATAGCTTCAAGAATAAACTCTCACCTAAGTTGATTTAAGGTTGAGTTTAAACATGGAATGGGTTAAAACTAACGTTAGATAAGTGGATACTAACTCCATTTGAGTTAAAAATTGTCATGTAATTATGATTTTTAATTACTAGGCATGGCACTCAAATTATATATTTTGGAAGATCTTGACAACTCATAAAGGCAATGTTGAAAAGGCTTGATATTTTGAATTTTGGAATTTCTATTTTTAGATATCCATTAATTTCAAATGGATAATTAAACTAAGAATTTGATCTTGTTAATTAGATAATTCATTTTGATTAACATTTTTTATCTTTCAATATTTGATCAAGTGCCCCACTTAATGGCTCCATAGGCCAAATTGATAGTTGTTATGCCGTAAAGTGATTAGGGATGAATCTGTGAGAGGTTATTATTACATATGGGTTAGTATCCCAAATAGGGATGCCTCAACATGATTTTGAGATTTGATGAATGATGTACAGATAAAATTAGGATACTCAATTATTTATAGGCTTGATTTCTAATGGTTTGTAAGAATCAATCTGAAGTCCAGTTAGAATCTAGTGGTGGCCAGAAATGGGTGTCTGTAGATATCATTTATCAAGTATTTAAAGATTTAGAGTGTGCCTAGATTAGAATTACATTAGAATCCTCCTTGAAAATTATTATTGAAATTTATCTAGACAACGCAATTTTGAATTAATAATCTATTTAATGAAATCATAGATAGGGGTCTCAATCAAGAGATTCCTTAAACCACAACTTTCAAAGTTACATAGTGGAATACAAAACATAATAAAAATGCAAAACCAAAAAGTTAAATATTTATTAAAATCATAAGGCACATCCATAAGGACAAAAACACATTACTATATGATCTCAAATTATATGAATTATAATATTAGATCCTCATGTCATTACTTGATACTCACAATCTTTAAAATTATAGCTATCTTTAGAATAATCCCATGATCTAATCCAAACTAATATATTCATACCAATCAATGTTTATTCCTTCTTTAACATTCATATATGAGCATAATTATAAAAGTGCAACACCCATATAATTACATTAAGATATTATAAAACCACTAAAAATATTAAATACTTAACATAGTCTCAATGATAATACATAACAATATATGATACTACACAATAAAACAAATTTATGCACTATAAAAAAAACATGTAATTTGTTTTCCCCTAGAACAAGAAATGTTTAGATAGATGATAATAAGATATTTTTTTAATCTATTAGATGACCATGACCATTCAGTGGTTCCCTAAGATATGTGGTTAAATGGATGGGTTTAAGAACCTCAAATGAACATATTGTCTTATTTAAAATTTCATATAGATCCTAATTATTACTACATTACCACAAGGTTCCAAAATTAATCTAAAATGTCTATTAATATTATATCAAGTCTTAAAACATAAAATTCATTATACTGATACTAAACCATCTCTTGGTTACAAATGCATAATCCAAAATTATTTCAAGTTTTCACAATAATTTTATGGTGAAATATATCTCCTTCAAGAGAATCTATAACATTATTCAACTTCAATAGAAAATAAATAAATTGTATAGTGACTTTAGTAAATTCTTTTATGCTCTAGACAATACCCAAAAAAATTATAAGGCCTCAAAATTCTTTGCACTATTACACTTGATAAAACAAACTAAAATCCCTCTTGCACAAATATTTTCAAGATTATTCAAACTAAGAAAATAATTGTGCACATTATCAAATGCATGCCAATATTAAAAACAAAGATTTATAAGAAATCATAAATATACTTAAAACTAGGCTTAGATAACTTTCCTAATCTAACATATTTTTGGTTGATTCTAGATTATAAGTGAACCTTGATGATCCTATTTCATACACCCTTAGTAAATAATAAAATAAACATGAGTTTTTGCTAATATTCCTTTTGATGATTATATTTCATTATTTACAATGTCTAATGAACTTATCTATGTCCTACATTAAATGTATCAACCCTTCCTCTTGACCATATATTATTTATAATCTTCATTTTATGTCTTCTTGATGACTCTTATATCAATCACCTATTCTAATTCCTTGTGCTTCCTTTCTAGAATATGCACTCTCTCATCTATCTCTCTAGAATCTAAATCTTAATTCATGATTCCAATATTATTTAATTCATGATAAGGATACAAATATTCCACATTGAAAATATGATAAATGTTATTTCCTTTAGGTAATTTAATCTCATATGCATTGCTTAAAAACTTCTAAAAAATTATGTATGGTCCACTATTCTTCTTGATTTATCTTTTTTTAGGATTATGGAATGTAACCTTAGGTTGATAAATAACTAAGTAATAAATTAGGGAATAAAACAATACATTATCAATAGCCACTAATTTTCATAATAATCAATTTATTTCAATATTATATAAATAGTAATGAATTAAAAATTGTGTACTTAGATTGAAAATATGACTGAGATAAATAAGTGGTAGGCTAGGAAGTGATGTAGGAATAGGGAAGAGTGTTTTCAATGGAGAATAGATGTCAAAACCCTATTTAAAAAATAACACAACCCTCTTCATCATTAGTGCAATACACTATAGACATTCTATGCATTGTTAATGACCCTATATAAGAATAATAGTGAAATTATGGGAAGATGTTTGATCTATCTTGGGAAGCCTATACCTATGTGATTGAGACCTAGATCATCACCTATTCTAAAATTTATTTGATTTCGTTATAAAACCCTAAGCCTTAATTCTTACAAGTGTTTTGATGAACACAAGTGGAAGGAGAGTGAGAGGATCCTCCTGCAACAAATTGATAAAAATGCATGAAATATTAGATCTATAAAATTAGCATAAGCACTGAAATGATTATATTGTTCACAAACCACTTTGATGGGGAAACCTCCTTTGAGAAATCTCAATAACATAAATTCATGGATGCCTTCATTAGCCTCAACACTTACTTATATATTAATTCTAATCTAAGCAAATACTACTTCTCATGAATGTGGGATAAAACAAAATGCTCACGAGATGAATTACAAAGCATATGTGTCCATAACAACTACTAAACTAACAAAGTAAAGAAAAGAGATAAAATAGATTCATAACATCCCCTCCCTCTTAGAAAAATATTTATCCTCAAAGCTTCAAATGTGGAAATTGGTGTTAAATCTAAAATAGTGGTTCCTATGTTGCATCCTCTGGTTGCATTCTATTCCATTGAATTAAAACCTTAGTAATGGATTAGGAGTGAAGTTGGTATGTTCATTTATCTAGGATTGCCTCCAGATCAAGAAGAATTCATTCTTCATTATCAATTTCTATTAAAATAGTCTACTCTTTGATGTTTGTACTAAGAAATTTATTTAGATAAGAAACATGAAATACTATGTAAAATCTAGAAGAAGGTGGGAGCTCCAAATTATAATCAATCGAACCAATCTTATGAAGAAACTTATAGGGCCCATAGAACTTGGGAGATAGATTATTATGCCATTTTATTTTTGTGAGGATTACTTATAGGGATGCAGGTGAATAATAACCATATCACCTACTTGAAAAGTTCACTTAGAATAGTTTTGATCTTCCTATTGTTTTAATCAATTTTGTGCCATACAAATATTTTTATATAGGGTACTGAGGATCTAATCCCATGTTTAGATAATCATGTTAACTTCTTAAACTGATGAACTATTTGGGGTGTATAGAAGGAGCACTAGTGGTGCTTGACCATAGACTACTTCATATGGAGTCATTTTTGTTGAAGTGTGGTAGGAGGTATTGTACCACCATTCAGTGAGAGGGAGCCACTTTTCCCACTGATGTTGTTATTCTGAGGTGAAGTAATGAAAGAAAGTTTGCAAGAATTTGTTGAAAATTTTAGTTTGGCCATCCATTTGTGGATGATACCCAAAATTCATATTCATTTAGGTGTTAGTGCATCAAAATAGTTCTATCCAAAAAAATTTGGTGAAATTTGCATCGTGATCTAAGATAATAGATGAAAGAATGCCATGAAGATGGAAAATATGGTCCAAAAAAATCTGTACAAATGTGGAAGTGGTATAGAGATAGATGAGGGCAAAAAAATGAATATATTTGGAAAGGTGATCAACCACAAACAAGATAGCCATTTTCTCTCTATATTTAGGGAGCCCCTTAATGAAATACATATAAATATCTATCCAACTATTGGTAGGGATGGGAAAGGGTTTGAGCAACCCAAGGATGAGTGTTGTTTCACCCTTGTTGCATTAGAAAGTATCACATTCAACCACCATTTGTTGAATTACCTTTTTCATTTGATTCTAAAATAAGTTGCATCATGCCTAATCATAAGTTTTGAAAAAACCTAAGTGCTCTACGAATGGAGAAGTATGGAGTTCATAGAATACAAATTGATGAAGATCTATGCTCTGGGGAAGCACCAAACAACCATTGTATGATAGAGAAGCACCATACTAGGAATAATGTAGTATAGATAAGGGGTTAGAGGTTAAATATTTGATGATTTTATATAATGATGAATCATGGACATACCCCTATTTTACAATATCCAATAAATTTGAAATATACATAAAAATAGTTGAAAGGGAAGCTTGATCTGTAAATGTGTGAGATAGAGTATCAACCATAATATTGTCCTTATTTTTGTAATTTATGCCATAGTCATAACCAATGATTTTTCTAACCCATTTATATTGTTATGGGGTAGAGACCCATTATTCCAAGAAATATTTTAGACTCTAGTGATAAGTTTTGATGCAAAAATGACTTTCTAGTATGTATGGCTGCCACTTCTATACTGCATGTAAAATGGTCATAATTTTCTTAACATAAGTAAAGAGTAATAAATTATTTCCATAATGTCTTTGATAGTGAATTAAATGGGGAATAATTCTTGGAATAGAACAACATGAAGTCTATTATCATAATCATCACTCTTAATAGTGAAGGTCTTAGTAAAATATGAAATAGTTACAACAAGTGTAGTATATATAGCTTGTTTCAATTCTTCAAATGCACACTCAATAGCTTGTGTCCAAGTAAGAGCATAATTTTTAAACATAGTTATCAAAAGAGGTAAAATATTCCCATAATTATTGATAAACTTATGATAGTATCCAGTCAGCCCCAAAAAACCATGGAGGCTCTTGAGTGTTTGAGGATGCGGCCAATTTATCATAGGAGCTATTTTTTTAGGATCCACCTAAACCCCTTGGGTTAAAATAACATGCTAAATATATTCCAATTTTTTCTATCCAAAAGTACATTTAGACTATTTTACACAAAGATGATGTTCAGAGAGAAGTTGTAGTATGAGCTCTAGATGTTGGAGATGCTTAGACCATGTTTTACTATAGACGAGGATATCATTAAAGAAGACTAAAATGAATTTCCATAAGTAGGGTTGGAATATTTTATTCATCAGTGCCTGAAATGTTGAAGGATAATTAGCAAGGCCAAAGGGCATGACTAGGAACTCATAATGGCCATCATGCATGTGAAAAGCTATCATAGGGATATCATCCTCATGAAGCCAAATTTGGTGATATCCAGAGCATAGATCCAACTTGGAGAAAAAATGAGCACCATGAAGCTCATAAATAACAAGGATTGAGAAATTATTCTTGATTTTGAGGTGATTAAGTGCATGAAAATCAATGCAAAATCAACATGACCCATATTTTCTAGATAATAAGAACTTGAGAAGAATATGGGCTGGTACTGGGGTGAATAATGCCTTACTTCAGTAAATCTCAAATGAGCATTGATCTTGATATTTTGATAAAATATGTAGTGATAAGGCCTAATATTGAGAGGAATTATTCTAGGAGGGAGGTGAATATAGTGGTCCTTTAGCCATAAAGGTGGCAATCCCATTGGTTTGGCAAAGACACATACATACCTTTACAAAATGGTTTGTAGGTTAGTAGTAGAGACTATTGATGGTTGCATTTGAATGGAATGGAGTTAGGGAATGATGCCATGTGAATTATTATTATTAAGAATATTTTCATATGATGTGAGCTTATGATGATAAAAAATCTTAGTTTTAAACCTTTCAAAGTGTGTTTTTTCCCATTATCTAAAAATTGCATCCAAAGTTTAGTGAAATACCATAAAATGGGCCCAAGTGTGCATAACCGTTAGGCTCCCAAAACAAGATCAAATATTACTAAGGGTAAGGAAAACATGTTGGAGCACAAGTTATAATATCTAATATAGATATTCACATTGTGACACTTCCCTTTGCAAGGTAATGTGCCCCTATTGGCAAGCATGACTTCAAATTTGGAGCAAGGATGGATAAAATAATTAGCCTGTTTGATGATCTGAGGGTTAGTGAAGTTATGAGTGCTACCTGAATCAATGAGTATTGTGAGAGGGAGCTTCTTGAAGTAACCCCTGACACACATAGTTTATGGGATGGTGACTCTTGCTAAGGCATGGAGAGAGATCTCTGGTTGGTCTTCCTGAGAAGAAATTTTCATAATTGATTAAGCTTATTTTGGATCATTTATTGTATCTTGCACATCTTCCCCATATTTATTTTTGGGTGGAGAGTTTAAATCTAATAGGTAGAGATTTTTCTCTACACATCAATGTCCCTAAGTGAATTTATCATCATAGTTATAACATATTCTTTTTTATCTATGGGCTTGCATCTTTGCTTTAGTTAAATGATTGATAGGAGTGATTCTGGGGGATATCATTATTTGAGATAATTATGGAGCTATATTTTTGAATGGAGAAAAATTAGATTTGAATCACTACTAAGCTACGATCTTGTCCTCTACCAACATAGCCAACCCTAAGGCTTTCATCATCATGTTGGCCCATAACATTTTGACCTTAGATCGAATTACATCCTTTAGTCCACTGACAAAGTAACTCTTGAAGAATTCATCAAAAAATCCCTCAGTGTGATTGGCCAATTTTTCAAATTTTGTTTGATATTCTCTCACTTTTCTTGTTTGGAAAAGTTTAGTGAGTGCTCTAGTGAATTCATCAAAATCAATAAGGCAAAACCGTTGTAAAATGAGGGTGCAAAAATTGATCCATATGGGTTCATCATGAGCTTTGGTATACCGATGATACCATTGAAGGGCTTCAAGTTCCAAGTGAAAGGATGCAAGTATAACTTTATTGGCATCAAAAGTATTATGTAGACTAAAATATTTTTCTACCTAATAGATCCATCTATTTGATTCTACACCATTGAATCAAGGAAAATTAAGCTTTGGCCCATGTTATTACTGGAAGAAGAAAACTTAGTGTCTAAAGAAGACTCTAGATGTCATCTATTGTTCATGGTGGTATGTTGAAGACTGAGTCTGAGAAATTTTTTATCAAGATCTTTGATGTGGGTCTTGAGGGCATCAATTTCATCCTCCATTTTTTTCTCCTATTTACGTTACTACCATGACCCAAATAACACACACACACACACACATATATTTCAATGGATAGGAAAAGTAGAGTTAAGACACATTTAGTAATGAAAGTTTTGAATTTGGGAAAAAATGGAAGGGGTAAAGGGGCTTTTAATAATTTTTTATAAAGTGGGAGTATGATTGATGAAGGTGAGGGCAATTTTAGGAGTGAAAATAAAAAAATTGGAAAAAATTTCAAAGAGGGACAAAAGAGTAGAAAGAGATGATGAAAATAGTGGATTTTTTTTAGGCAAGTAGACAAAAATAGATGTTATGGAAAAACCCCAAAAAAGGGAAAATTGAGATTTGTGGGAATTAGGAGTGGAATTGGGATATGGGACCTCAAGGAAAAAAATTTAGGGAATGAAATTTCAAGTGTTCAAATAAATTTTGAGGATCAATGAGGATATAAATGGAGAGATATTGAAAAAAATGAAAGAATTTTACTCTTATGTTTCTGATTGTTGTGCTTTATAAGATATGTCTAGTGTGAATATGTTGAAATAAGTTTGTAGATATTCTATGGTGATTTTATGATACTCTATTGGTATGAAAAGGTTGTTGATACTCTACTGAAGATATGATATGGCAATTTTTTAATACTCTACTGGTAATATGCTGAAATTGGTATGACAAGTCTGTAGATCTAATATGACAAGTTTTCTGATACTCCAAAGTAATATTATAAAACTGATAAAAATGGGCCCCAAGTTTCAATGGTTTCCTAAGAGTTTAAAGATATCACTCTGGCCACCAATGCCATCTAAATGAGTACCACTCTCCAAAAAATTTCTAGCCATAGATTTATCTCTCAACAATAGCTCTTGGTTTTCCTCATAGATGGGAACTACTCAATCATGAAGGGGCTATTACCCATTTCACTGGCAAGTCCTCTCAATTGGCTAGGTACTTTAGGGTTCCTATGGTACTACTCATAATTATTTTTAGGGATTTCACCTAATCACTTCCCACAATTATGTGGTTAGGTTTTACCCTAATCCAAAAAATATTATTGTGATGCAGAACAGAGTTAGGATTTTTTAAGAAAAATATTGTAAAGAAATTATGTAGCAGAATAAAGTTTAAACTTTATATAAAAGAATTTGACCCTAAAAAATTCTTTGATACTAGATGAGATGAACCTCCTACTATAAATTGATAAAAATGCATGAAATAACAGATTTATAAAATTATCAAAAGTAATCAAATGATTATATTGATCATAGACCACTTCGAGGGGAAACCTCCTTTGAGCAAGCTCAATAAAATAAATTTATGCATGCCTTCATTGGCCTTAACACTTACTTATATATGAATTTTAACTTAATCAACTACTAATTCTCATGAATGTTGGAAAAAATAAAATACTCACAGGATGACTTATAAAGCATATGTGTCTATAACAACTACTAAACTGACAAAGTAAAGAGAAGAGATATCATAGGTTCATAATAGAGAGTGGAACTTTTTGGGGTAGGTTAGGCATGACCACAACATCCCATGTGTTGAGTGATTCATACATATCAATACCTAAAAATGGGATCAAGTATGATATAGTTATCCCAATATAAGTGTTGTTGCAAGTGAGAGTGATGTTAGTATGTCTGAGTATGAATGTTAATTTGAATTCTTTGAGTGTGAATTGAGACTATAAAACTAAGTAAAATTGAGATTTGGTCTACTATATATGTATGCATTTATAAATAGGGGTAAATAGGGATCAATAACCTTAATTTGCACAACTATTTCTAGGCTTGTTCCTAAAAAATGCCACCTAGGGGGATAAATAAATGATCGTGGTCTTTATATAATGCTTTGATGCTTTTTGTGACATGAAATGAGTCTATGTTGACCCTAAAATGTTTTGGGAAGTAAAAATATATCTGTTAAGGGAAATATAAGCTAAGGGTCAATAGCATTTCCCCGTTTGCTAATAGTACATTATGCTATAGAATAATAGGATTGTGCTATTATCTATGTGGTTGACACTATGAAAATGGATTGGGTATGCTTAGGTGATGGATCAATATAACTCTTGGTATATTTGGGCATAGGCTAGACATGCATAAAATTTAGAAAGGGATCAAAATAATCCCTACGATAGGTCTAGGTATAATCTAAGGATAGGGTGGTCTCAAGTGACACTCATTACATTAAAATGACATTTTATATGACTACATTTACCCCCTTTATTCTATAAATGTATCAAATTGAAATGATTAGGATAAAGGAAAGATAAATGTACCTGGACTTATGTATGAGGTGAATCATATGAATGTGGGTTTGAGTTTACAAAATATGCTCCATTAGGTTTTTGGGTATGTGAAACAATGAAAAAACCTAGTGAAATCCTATGTGTGCATGTAAATGGTGATCAAATGGTAAATATCTTGGACTGAGTTGATAGATTTCCAAATCCCAAAGTGTGGGTGGTTTAAGAATTTGAGCTTGCCTTGACTCCATCATTTCCCACCCTTATTTGGTAGATCATAATCTATGAATAACTTGGATTGGACTGATGACTTGTCCAATCCTCTTATGTGGGTGGCTTAAGAACTCAATTAGGTCATGAATCCATCATTAATTACCCATGTGTAGTATACAAAGTTGAAATTAAAATGGTGTGGTGTCATAAAGCTATAAAATATGGCTCTAGGTCAATCATGAAATTTGAAATGTAAAACAACTCTAGGGTCATTCAGGAACTCAAGACTGCCAACCACTAAAAATGGAATGAGGCATTGATATGGTGTAATCTTGGTGCATATAGTGTTTGAAGTATAAAACATAGAGAACACCATGGAATTGTCATTCCATCTAAGATAATTGGTGCAAAACTGATCATATGAAAATAATGTGCCACATACATGCCCCTTATTATGATATTTGTGCATATGGATTCTAGACTAAGTTATAATAATTTGTTTGTACATATCTAAAACAAAAATTAGAGTGATCATACCATTTATAATGCCCCTAACCTGAGAAAACATGTGTATTTATGTGTAAAAATTGAATATATATTAAGCATATATAATAATCTATGACTTAGACTGTGCAAATATGAACTAGTATACCTCTTGTACCTTTTTGATAATTCTAATTTTTTATTTATTTTTGAGGCTACTAGACAATAGTGTGGTGGGTAGACTATAACACATTGCACTCCTAGTAGTTTACTTTTATGCTTTCCAAAAGTGTTATTTTTGATAAAAACTAAGACTAATCTATTTATGACTACGTTTCATTATATTTTATTGAGTCTGAGCTTTGTAATTTGTGATTGTGTGCTGAAAACTATGTTTTTAGGTTCTCACTAGGATGGCCTGATCTCTGTGATAAACCTTATGAATACCCCATATTTTGAGGGGAGTTGTTGAACCTTTGCAATAACTATCCTCAAAATAAAATCTATGTACCATGTGTGTTAGAATGAAAATCTATGATATATATGTGATAAAATAATATAATGTGTATACATGACATTAGAATGCAAAAGAGATTTAACATAAGTTGGTAATGTATGAGGTATGTTAGATATAGAATTCACAAGGTTGTCAAGAAAGATATTATAATGTAAGCATGCATATAATTTTTTTTTTTTTTAACGTAATCTAAGTAAAATACTTAGGGGGATGGATCATGATGTACATAAATTCACCCAATAAGGAAGGGTAGATGCATGAAGACCTTCATGACATCACAAACTAGATGTGAAAGAAACAAGCAAGAGATAAGTGTCATTGCCATGGGGCATAATTGAAATAATACATATAAACACATAAGGCATGTGAAATAGGCTAAGGAAAAAAAATAAAAGGGACATGGGAACATGTCACTAAGTCTAAAAAAAGGATGACATACAAAGACATGTTCAAATGTCTGCATATGCGAAATAACATACAATTTTGGATTAAAGCCATATGGAAGGACATATTCAAATGTCTACATAAATAATAAAAAAGCTTACGAAAGGACATGAGAACATGTCCAAAACATAAAATCAATGAAAGGATAATGGCATATTCAAATTCCCTTGAGTAGATGTAGAATCACATAGACACAAGCAAATATAGACTAGTAAAGCTATAAATGAAAGTATGCATTATCATGTGGTATAAATCTATATAAGAATAAAGATGTACATAAGTTAAGTATATAGTATTAGTATCCAAAAAAATCAATGTAGTATAGGATGATCAATATCAATATATAATCGATGCTAAATATGTGATATGGAGTACATAAAGATATAAGCTAGCAAATTAGATGTCCCTAATGGGCTAATATATCAATGTTGAGTCAATGTATATGTGTATGTGCCCTTGATGGGTAATTAGTAGAAAATATAGATATGTTTAGAGGACCAGATTCATGTAGTAATTAATGAACACTTGAAAATATCAAGTAAAGCATGTATGCATGATAAAATTGACTACATTGACATAGATAACATATTTAATACTTGGAAAATAGAATGAATGTAAACATGAAAATGCATACAATATGAAATTTATATTTTATGAGTAATATTTAAATGTTTTTTTAATTTTTTGAACATATTATATTGTTTATTTTATTTTATGAGCATATAAGTTATTTATAAGTAATGTGAAAGAGATACTATGTACAAGTAATACTAGAATGAAAATGAAACTATGTACATGTAAACTAAGAATGGAAGCTATGTACAAGTAGTCTAGAAATGAATGAAACTACGGTATAAGGAGAGTGATAGGGATAAAAAAATGTGTTATAGTAATGAATAATGATAAAATTCCAAAATGTCATCTCTAGGATGCCTCTATGTAACATATGTGTCATCTTTGCTTTCTAAATGGTCTATACCATAATAATCTATGTTGTTTCAATCATCTTGTCCAATTTGATTAATAATGTCTATATTATTGATTGGGATCTTACCATCTAAAGCTATATCCACTATAAGTATAGCTTTTTATTTTAGATCTTGTTGGGAAGAAACTATATCTTCTCTAGATGTTTTAATCACTGCACTCTCATGTGAAATGTATATGTAACCTTTACTTTTGTCAAGTGTTGATTTGAATGTTGTTAACCTTGAACTTCCAAAGAAAACATTGTAATCACTTGAATTTGAAATAACATGAAAAGTGAGAGAACATTTTTTTGAGGATATGAAACTTTCAATTGAAGTGACCCTAATCATGATATAGAAGCATGTGTTGTATCTATATGTGTAGATTCCTTTCCAAGAGAACCAAAAAATGATAGTGAACAAAAGTTTATAGGTTGATAATGCATAATCTTAACATATGTGCATTATTTTCCATTTATATAAGCTATTATAGTGAAAGGATTATGATATTATGGAGGGCCTATAGTTCTCCCTTTATATTAAACTTTGAAGATGTATCTTTTGTATGTATTTCTTGATTTTAAGACTCTATTTTTAGAAACCCTCTTTTGAGAATGGTTGTTTACTTAGATTGATTCTAAATGTGCAACTTAAGTTCTTGTTGTTTTTGTAACATTACCTTTACATCTAGATCTTTTGCCTTGATAAACTATATTTATGAATTATTTGTCTTAGTATGTCCCATAAATTCCAAACCTTGTTGACCAACATTATAAAATTCTATAATATGACTAGTAATTTATTAAGCATGATTTCCCAACCCTTGACCTTGATAATCAAATTGGTGTAGATATTTTTGACCAAACCTATACTATTTTGAAACTTGAGCCTCATTTTTAAGAGGTATATTTGCATATTTTACTTGTTTTGCCTATGTTTGTTGTACTTTTTATTTCTTTGAGTTGGCCTTTGGTAACCATTGTTACACTATTTGTGAAATTAACCCTTTTTGAGTTTGTATATGTGCCATTGTATATTTTTTGGTTGATGTGTCACTTTTTGATTCATACCTATCAAGTATATTTTGTATTTTAATTTTCAATGCTAAACATGAATCAATGGGGTACCCATGCATTATATGATATGTAAAATAATATTTGGATCTCCTCACCAGATTTAGAGAAGGTATGTCGATCAACTTAGCTTTAATTATTTGCCTTAAAATCTCACTTGTAATTCTATTTAATCTTTGAGTAATTTTTGAATCACTATTTGTAAATGCACTTTATTATGATTTCTTGTTTTGGTATGTAACATTTATTGCCATAAATTGACTAGATGAAGATGCATCTACATGATTGACACTAGTGTGCCCTGGAGGCTTTTATCTTGTAATCTAATTTTTTAATACTGTAGTCTTTTCATGTAATATCTAATTCTAATTTTATAATTTTCAAATTAAATTGATCATATTGATAAGTTGATCTCATACAGTCTCATAAGTGAAAACCCTAGTTTCTTCTGATTGAACATGTAATCACATACTTTAGAGAGGGGATGTGGGAAGGGAAGGGTTTGAAGAAGGAATAGGTTGATTATATGAAATAGGAATAGTAGCATAGGCTACCTCACCTTTTGTAGGAGTAATAACCTAGATTTAATTAGAGGTAAAATAGTATAGGGAAATGATTTATGTTTTTTTAGAGTATGGAATGTAACCTTAGATTGATAAATAATCAAGTAATAAATCAGGGAATAACATACTATAATATCAACAACCACTGAATTGGATAATAATTGATTTATTTGAATATTCTATAAATAACAATGAATTTAGGAAAAGGTGTACTTACTATAAAATATGACTGAGATGGATAAGTGGTAGGCTAAGAAGTGATGTAGGAGCAAGGTAAAGTATTTTCAGCAAAGATCATGTGTCATAACCCTCTTAATATAATATCACAAACCTCTTTTCCAATAGTTTACTACATTATAGACCTTTTATGCAATGCTAATGACCCTATGTAGGAAGAATGGTGAAATTTTGGGAGGATGTTTGATATATATTGGGAAGCTTGTATCTATGTGACTGAGACCTAGATCATCACCTATTTTATGCTTTAAATTATTTCATTATGAAACCCTAAGCCTTCATTATTACTAGGTTTTTTATGAGCACAAGTGTAAGGAGAGTGGTGTTATTAGGGTAGGCTGGGAGTGACCGTAACACTCCATGTGTTGAACATGGCCTATATACCAATACCTCAAAAGGGGATTAATCCTGGTGTAGTTTTCTGAATCTAAGAGTTGGTGCAAGTGAGAGTGATACTAGTATGCTTAAGTATGAATGCCAATTTGAATGATTTGAGTGTGAATTGAGATTGGAAATCTAAGTAAAATGAGATATAGGATGTTGTAGATGGATGTATGTAGAAAAAGGGGTAAATGAAAATCAATAACCTTAATTTACATAACTCTTTTTTAATTTGCTTATGAGAAATGCCATCTAGGGGACAAATGAATGAGAGTATTTTGTATGCAGTGTTATGATGCTTGTTAAGATATGAAATGAGTCTACGCTGACCCTAAGATGTTTAGGAAAGTTGAAAAATATTCGTTAAGGGAAAGGGAAGCTAAGGGTTAATAATTTTACCCCTTTTTCCAGTAGTGCACTATATTATATACTCTTGGGAAACATTATTATTCAGGTGGATGTCACATGTGAAAAAGGATTGGGGATGCCTAGGTGATGGATCAATGTAACTCTTGGTATATATAAGCATTGGATAGGCATGCATAAAAAATGGAAAAGGATTAAAATAGGCCCTAGGATAGGTCTAGGTCTAAGATAAGGATATGGTGGTCTCAAGTGACACTCATTGTATTAAAATGACATTTTATATGACTACGCTTTCACTTCAACTTATTACATGTTCCTTTTAGAATTTTATCTTTCCTAAAGTGGGATAAGACCATGTCTTAAACTTATTACTATACTTACCTTTTCTTCATGTTTGTGCATTGATTATACTACATTATAATTTTATCCAATTGTTCACACACTTTCTTATGCATGTCTATCATATGTTTAAAAATACTCTACATCTACAATTTTGGTTTGGTCACATATTATGTTTTGTAACTCCTTTAATCCTCTTGGAATTAATCCATAAACAATATGAAATGGTATCTTTTTTATTATCCTATTAAATAAAATTTTATATGTTAACTCAAATTGTATGGTAATATCATTACATGTTCTTAGATTCCTTAAATTAAATAATGAAATAGATTACCCAAAATCTTATTGACTCTTATTTTTCCATTTGTTTGAGGATGATATGCTGAGATGAACTCTAATTTGATGTTTAATTTATCCAAAATTTTCTCCAAAAGTGTCCTAAAAAATTCACATATCTATTTGATACTATACTATGTGTAAAACCATGCAACCTTACAATCTCCCTTAAAAACAAGTTAACAATGTTTGTCACATCACCGTGAACTAGGAATTTGATGATGTAGGGGAGATTAGTATTATGTTAGTAAATAAATTAAATCAAAATCACACTAAACTAACACCTTCATGCCTAGTTACTAGGGTGAGCTTGATAACAAAAACAAATTAAAAACACAACTAAAAAGTAAGGAAAAACAAGATTCCTTCACCTTCCTTGGATGCTTCAAATGCTTTATTGTAGTGGCTTGCTCAGTTTATGCTTATGAAGTCTACATCAATAGAAGTTTCACTACCTCCATCTCTCCTATGTATGTCTTTTTCTTGGCTTCGCTTGGCTCAATAATTTGGAATTATAACACTAATTGTAATGGCTTTTAGAATCATTTGTACATTATAACTTTGCATTATCCAAACTTAAAATTAATGTGGCAAGGCCTCTTATTTATATATTTTTTCAAATGGGTAGAATCAACTTGAACCATCCATCTCAAGATTGAGATGTGTGGCTAAGGATTAATCTAATTTTGCAATTAAAATTCATAAATAGGCTCATCAGTATTTGGGATAGAGGTGCATTGAATAGGCATGGAAGGGATTTGATGAGGCATGGGAGGCATGAATCCTGATATTTGTGGAATTTATGGCTTAGGGATGTCTTCCCAATAAATGAGGTCACCTAATGATGTAGATATTCAATATTAATTTCTAAAAATAATTATTCAACAAGTTTCTATGAAATTCTTAATTTGGCTCTAATTTGGTTTAACTAGCTCTTAAGCATGAATAAACACTTTGTGCACAAATTAATTCAATTCATAAAAAATGCCTTATTATTGGTCCAAAATTAAACTAGATTAGAGCTGGAAGTCATTTTCAGATGTGTTGGATCCAGTATCCCATTTAGAATGTTATAAAAAATAAATAACAAAGTCATGTTTCTTGTATAAGAGATTTGATAGGAAAGAGAAATCCAGAGCAGCCAAGTTGAAAATTGGAATTTTAACTTGAAATGATCTGATCAAAGTTAGCTAGCCCATAAATTGCACTACCCCATTTAGAGATACCCTAGGCAAAATTAGCACTTGACTATATCAGGTTCAAAGCTTTTAATGTGCTTTAGTGTTTTTAGGACAAATTGTGTATTTTAATAAGAATTGGTAAAAATCCTGATTGGAGGTTATTGGTGGCTAGTTTTAAGTGTCTACAATTTGACCCTATTTGCATAGATGTTGAAAACCATATGCAAAGTAATGTCTTCTCAAATAATGAGAAAATGCCTATATGCCAAAAATAAGATGATGGTTGAATAACAAAGCTCCAAATGGTGTTTGGGAAGCCTAAGATGATGCATGGTTGAAGACCAAAGCTCCAAATGGTGTTTGAGAAGCTTAGATTGATGCCCCCTTGAAGGAGTGGACATCAAATTTATTGATGGATAGTCCCTAAAAACGAAACAAGAAGAAAGGTGGAATTAACCCATGGTTGAGATTAATCCAAATGATAAAATGCTTGCATGCATTAATTTAAAAAGGATGTTTATTTTCCCAAATGAAGTTATAATCAAGAATAAAAGTCAAAATAATGATTTGCCCATAAGTAGTTATAATAATTAAGAGGACATAAATTGGCTAAAGATGATGATGCCCCAGTTAGGGATGATTAGCAAGCATAACTCAAGGATATATCTTGGAGTACATATTAAAAGATGAGTGGATGGAAAGTGATGAAAGAGATGAATATAAGAATGAGATTGATCAATATAAAATGATTCATTTATACCTACCAATGAGGAGATGATCATCCTTATTATAAATGATACAACTAGAATGACTAATGGGTTGATTTGATCAAGGGTGGGATGGAAGGATTTACCAAGGTGCAAAGGAGAAACTTTTGTGGCTCATTTGATTGTAGACCTTCTTGAAGATAATTTTTGATATAGCATATAATGATAGGCATCATGATAGAATATCAAGAATACTTGACCAAATTATGCATAAGGATTGACTCTTAATCTAATAAACATTCAAAAATAATGCAACAATGATAAAAACCATGATGATAATGCTAAGAGATGAATATGGATAGACTCAAGAATAATGTGCTCGAGGAATCATCCAACGAATGCATATAGATTGAGTCAAGGAAACAGTGTTGAAAGAAAACAAATAGATAAGTAAATAAACAAACAAATAAATAAATCGGAAAACAAACAAATATAAATCCTAAAAACAAATGCAAAATAAAGTATCCTAATAATGACCATGCCCTAGTAAGGTTCATCGAGGATAACTAATACGCTTAGATAGGACAAATGTCATTGGATTTTTGAAATATTATGAATGTTTTTAGATTTTTGAGGTATCTTAACTCATTAAATAATGACAAGATACCTATTTGGAAAATGGCGAGAGTGTTTGTCTTAGGTTACTCATAAAATGGTGGGAGCGTATGGAAAGGGAGACTGAGGTGACCTCAACATGAATTAAGTGTAACCTACATAGTTTGTAAATGACCTCAAGTCACAATAATTATGACCACACAAAAGGTAGAGAAAAACCAACTAGGTCCCAACAAGTTCTCAAATATGAGAAATGGCTAGTTAAATAAAAATAGTGATGGAAAGATGATGTAGCAATGCATGGTAAACAAGTGTTTCCCCTATTTTTCCCATAGGTGGTTATGACTAGGATACAATGGCACATGTCAATGATACTAATTTGCCCATAGGTAGTTATAATTAGCAGCAAGACTAGTGAGACACTGATTTTCCCATAGGCGGTTATAATCAGGGTCATATACACAAACTTGATATAAGATATAAAATGAAAGATATCTTACCAAATCAAATGTCATACTACTTTCATAGACTATCATTTAAACATGGATCATATTGATTGTTTAAACTTGATCAGAATGCCCTCACAAAAGGTGCCAGAAGAACCAAAGTAACCAAGATCAAAACAAGATTAGGTAGGATGACTAAAAAAGGCTTTGGTCTAGATAGGAATAAAAGGATAGGATGGAACAAATGGAAAATAAGGATGTTGAGAGGGTTTACCCCAAGTGATGGGGTGAATGGTTGGGTATGAAACAATGGAAAAATGATATGTAATGATGGTAATGGCATGGTAATGTGAAATGGTATGGTACATGTTTGGTTCTAACTTGGGTATGGTTTTTGATTCTATTTTTCTTGTTTATGGGTAGATAAACATCCTAATCAACATATGATACAAATAGAATACTTGATCATGTTAACTGATATCCCATACATTGTCTAAATAGTTACTCTATCAAGAACTAACTATAAATTTAGTTGTTAAGAATGCTTTTGTGATCTTTGTTGGTCATTGATTCTGATTCCTTAAAGCATCAAGACAAGGTATCTTTGTAGCCTCTACAAAGGAAAATGTGGCCATGGATGGTAAAAAAAGACAAAAAATGGATGGTAGGTTTGATTGTGAAATAGAATGGTTGATGATAATAAAATATATAATGGTGGGGAAACAAATAAATATCGAGACTTTCAGTCACATGTAATGTTGTTGATGTTGGATTTGACATAATTTTGGTTATGGTGGGGATGAAGATTTGTTCTCTCGATAGGACCACAAGATTTTTTTGGTGTTTAGGCCTAAGAGTAGCTACCATCTAATTAGGTTGTAGATAGGAAGCTATTTTTATTTGATCTTTGATTTTATCTTTATCAAGTAGTGAAGAACATTTATGCTTAGCTATTGGTGCTGCAATGAGGTTTTCACCAATGAAGTTGTCTTGATTATCTCGTAGTGCCTCTGAGAAGGTTTCACTAATGAACATTGGCTTTTAACTTTGATTTTTTTCAAGCACTTCTGAAAAAGTTTTATTATAAGATGTTGAGTTGTAACTTTGATTGTATCCTATCACCTCTATAAAGGTTTTAATAGGAGAGTGTTCTTCTACTACATGAATGTGGTCTTGGCCTCCTTGCTCTTATTTAACTACTATGTCACGATGGATTCAGTTTAAAAAAGTGTGATTCTATTGATCCCAATTGACACTTATGGTAAATGGAATGTCAATATGGCTATCTTGGTTGAGGGTAATGGCCTATGGAATGGTAATGGAATAGGTGTTGGAATCACAATCCTTGTAGAAGATACTAGGATAAATTATGTTGATGATGAAGTACTCATCCTAAAAAATTATAAAAGGATCACATATGTATTTAAATTGATCTATGAGACATGCATAACCAATGGTGTAACAACTGCAAACATATTTTGTATTTGAATCTGATTCTGACTCAATGGAATATAAATTTAATGTTTATATTAATGTCAATTCATATTTTGATGCTAAATGTGATGTTAGTTTAAGAATATAACCTAAATCTAACTCTTATTATTCAACTAATGGGTACTCTGTTAGAATGATGTCTTGTTGAATGCTTGGTATTGGACAAGTAATGACCTATGATGGCATAGTGGGCTCCACAAAGACTAGTTTATCAAAGTGAGACTTATTCATAATGGTAAATAGTTCAAGAGACAAATCCTTAGAGACTAGCTTATCAATAAGAGGCTCTTGAAAAATAGGCATATGGTCAAGGTAATTATTTTCCCAAAGGTGATTATAATCATAAGAAAGTGACTCAGTAAAGATTGGTTCGTTAGAGTCAGACTCCTTGATAATTGGTATAAGATTAATAGTTGATTCATCATAGGTTGACTTATCACAAGTAATTAGTTAAAAAAATATATCTCAAATTGATTGGTTATTTTGGACTTGGTTTCCAATGAGTTAGAAATTACTAATTTTGAACATAGCTTGGTCTTCAAATGATTGGATCGATTGAGGTTTGGATGAAATTGGTACTAGATGGAGAATGACTTATGGTTGGATAATGGTAGGGCCTTGGGGAATATGATTGATTGTATGAGCCAAAGGACAAAATACTAAAATAGTAATGATAGGGTGGTGTGGAGCATGATTACTCACACAAGCCAAAGGATAAGGTCTTTGAATGATAAGTTTGGGGTGTGGTAGAGCAAAGTTGCTCGTACAAGCCAAAGGATTAGGTTTTGCTATGGGAATGGTATAACATTATAGTCCTAGAATAGAAATGGTATGATGTTGTGGAGCTTGATTAATTACATAAACCAAAACATCTAAGTCTTATTCATAAACAATATCATCCCAACCTTGAGTTGGATCATAAGATGGGTCTTGACTATGTCCCATGTACTAATTATTACAAAAAGCGTATAGATCTGTATCCCAAATAACATTACCTGTAGTTATGTCTTCAAATTCCTCCTCACAAGCCTCTTCATGCCAATCAAGATCTCAATTTATATTTTTTGTATTTTGACTATGTTCCCCATATAGAGTATTGTAGGGAGAATAATAAAACTACTTAAAAAATCTTTCTCTAGAGGGGTTCCTAGTGGGATTTTGTGTGGCTATTCTATCATAAGTTGGATTTTACATGAATCCACCATAAATGTAGCTAGACATATCTACGTGAATGATGAAATCTCTAAAACAAAAAGGCCTAGAGTTTTACAAACTCAAAAAAACTATCCAAAAGACAAATGGTTCAAACTTGGTCTAAATTGGTCAAAGGGGTAGAGATGTATCTCCAATGTGGTCTAAAAGTGGAGTTGTATCTCCAAAATATTTTATGCTAAGACTTGGCATAAAATAGTCTAACATCAAATGTATAATGTCAAATTTCATATGAATAAAAGGTCAAGTTTCTAAATAAAAATTGAGATGTCAAAGGTATAAGTCCAAGTGTTTCAAATAAGGTCTAAACTAGGAAAGGGAAAAGAGTCACTAGGTCCTTTATCCAAATGTGGAGTCAAAATCTAGGATCAAACATGATATGATATGAATTTTGTCCAAATGGCATCAAAATATAGACTTAAAACAAAGGCATGATGTGATTTGATTTAATCTAACAAATTTGGAAACAACTTTGACATAGACCTGACATATGAAATCAAACATAAACATGATAAGTTGGAATTAGGCATATGACAATTTTCTTTGAATAAAGGTTGTGTTCTCCCAAATAAAGGCACAAAAAATGATGAGGATAGGCTCTAAATAAACAAACCACTAATAGTTTTCAAATTTGGGTAATTGACTAACCGAAGTTATGCAACCCAAAAGAGAAAGATCTGTGTATCAGCCCCATGAATTGAGGCCTAAAAAATAATAATCAATGTTTAAATCCAAACTTGATAAGGTTAATTGAAAATTTAAATTGACACACACACAAATAAGTTTAGCAAAAATTTTAAGGAACAAGTGTGGTGTAAAATGGCTAGCATAACACCTCTTTATACAAAAGAGTGATGTATAGACAAATTAGTTTTGACATGGTTTTATGAATAAAAAAACAAGTTTTAGTCTCAAAACATAAAAAGAAAAAAAATGACTAAAAATACACTAATTATAATCATCCAAATCCTAGCAAGGGTATGGCAATATGAGGTTGACTAAAATATCAAGGTTTTGAACATTTGTAGGGGAATCAATTACACAATGACTTTCACATCAAATAATGCAAAAAAAAAAAAAAACATAGATTTTGGGTCTAAATCACTTGGCTTATTGTAAAAAGGTCTAGTATTTTTTACAACCACTACATCTTGTTGTTCACTCAGTGTAGTGTGATGTCCAAATTACCACTGCGTCCGGTGTGTAACTCAGAAAGAGTAAGTGAAGTCAATGTTGGGAGATTAAACCTCAGGTCAAAGCTTCCCTAAAGAACTTATGGGAGGTAATGATGTCCCCCTCACAAGCCAAGTTTACATGAAATAAAATACTAAAATAGAAAGACTTTAGGGTTATTTTAAGGTCACCCAATACTTTTGCAATTTTTTTGGGAGTGCTTTAGATGACATTCTTTCTATGCCTTGGACTAGGTAATTTGAAAATAAGGAAAGGACTTTTGATTCCAGTGGTTCCCTAAAGGGGAAAAATGGAAGAGTATACATGCAACATCCTTATTTTTTCCAAACAAGAACTAAACAATTATTAAAAATAAAAATTGAAATGTGTGTTCAATTTTAAAACCCAAAGGAAAGATGAGGTGGTGTTCTTTTGACCTCTTAGTCTTAAGTTGTAACTTTGAAAACATTCATATAAACATTGAATTTTTCCATTAAGCACCAAAATAAAGTTCCTAACCCATTTTAATCCTTCAAAAGAGTCTTAAAAATGCATGTTCTAAAAAATTCCAAGCTGATCCTATGTTAGTATGTCTTTTAGATTTGAAGCTAATTTAAGCTTGGAATAATAAACTTTGAAAAATTAAGTCTTGGGTTGACACAGTGGTGCAATATTGCTACTTGATATAGCAATACCATGACTTGCAGGATAATCTTACAACATTAAGAGTTGTGGTATTGTAACTTGACAAGCCTACTACTTGGGGTCACAATCCCACTACTTAGGTTAAAATGTGTTTTTGTGAAAAAATTATATAAATTCAAGATAAACTAATGGTATATTATGAAAATTCAAGAAAAAAAACATGGTTTTAAAAAATTCATCAGAAACAGAGTTTGGATGACCCCAAACGAAGCTTTAGAAAATGGCCTGTTCTGCATACTGCAATATCCTGACTCACAGTGACAATCTTGTGACTTGTAGGAAAACCCCAATACTTTAAAAGTAGTGGTATTATTGCTTAACTTTCTAGTGATTAGATAATACTATGACTTGGTTTGGCAACCCCATGACTTGTAGAATAATCTCCTGACTTTAAAAGTAGTGATATTGTCACTTAACCTGCTAGCAGTTAGATAATATCATGACTTGGTTTGGCAACCCTGCAAGTTACAAGATAATCTTGTGACTTTTAAATTATTAGTATTTTTAAACATACACACAAAAAAAATTATTCTGGAAGAAAAATAGTTAAGCGCAATACCATGAGTTTTAGGATAATACCGTGACTTTGTCAGAACAAACTCGTGACTTCTAGAAAAACATGTTTTTACTCAAATTTTCACTCTTTTTGGCTTCTTACTTCAAAATTCTACAAGGAAATAATGAGTAGGTTTATTAAAAGAGCTTTGTGATCATTTTTGTGAAGCTATTCAGTCCCATCAGGTGTGCCATTATGTGAACTAAGAATTTTATGATGAAGGGGACATTAGTATTATGTTAGTGGATAAATTAAATCAAAAGCACACTAAACTAACACCTTCATGCCTAGTTACTAGGGTGAGCTTGATAACAAAAAATAATGAAAAACACAACTAAAAATTAAATAAAAACAAGAATCATTCACCTTACTTGAATGAAGCAAATGATTTGTTGTAGCGGCTTGCTCGGTTTGTACTCATGAAGTCTACATCAATGGAAACTTGGCTACCTCCATCTCTCCTTGGCACCTTATGTCTTTAGATTAGCTTGGATTGGATCAATAATTTTGCATTATAACACTAATTATAATGGCTTTTGGAATCATTTGTGCATTATAACTTTGCATTATCCAAACTTAAAATTCATGTGGCAAGGCCTCCTATTTATAGATTATTGCAAATGGATAGAATCAACTTAAACCATCCATCTCAAGATTGAGATGTGTGGCTAAGGATTAATCCAATTTTTCAATTAGAATTCATAAATAGGCTCATCAATATTTGAGATAGAGGGGCATTAAATAGGCATGGAAGGGCTTTGATTAGGCATGAGAGGCATGAATCCTAATATTTGTGGCATTTATGGCCTAGGGATGTCTTCCCAAGAAATGAGGTCACCTGATGATGCAAATATTCAATATTCATTTCTAAAAACATGTATTCAACAAGTTTCTATAGAATTATTAATTAGGCTCTAATTTGGTTTAACTATCTCTTAAGCATGATTAAGCACTTTGTGCACAAATTACTCAAATTGATCAGAATGCCTTGTTATTAGTCTAAAATTTGATTGGATTGGAATTAGAAGTCAATATCAGATGCATTAGATATATTATCCCATTTAGGATGTTATCAACAATAAATAACAAAGATACGTGTCTTATGTAATAGATTTGATAGGAAAGAGCAATCTAGAGCACTTAGGTGTAAAATTGGCATTTTGACTCAAAATGATTTGATTAAAGTTAGATGGCCCATTATTTGCACTACCCTATTTAGATATACTGTAGCCAAAATCAGCACTTGACTATATCAAGTTCAAAGATTTTAATGTGCTTTAGTGTTTTTAGGTAAAATTATGTATTTTAGTAAGAATTGGTCAAAACCCTGGCTGGAGGTTATCGATGGCTAGTTTTAGGTGTCTAAGTTTTGCCCCTACTTGGAAAGATGTTGAAAACTATAGGCAAAATAATGTCTTCTTAAATAATGATAAAATTCATGTATACCAAAAAGAAGATGATGGTTGAAGAACAAATCTCCAAATGGTGTTTGGGAAGCCTACAATGATGCATGGTTGAAGACCAAAGCTCCAAATGGTGTTTGGGAAGCCTAGGATGATTCCCCCTCTAGGGAGTGGGCATCACATTTGTTGATGGATGGTCCCTCAAAAAGAAACAAGAAGAAAGATGGAATTAACTCATGGTTGAGATTAATCCAAATGAGAAAATACTTGCATGCATTAATTTAAAAAGGATGTTGATTTTACCAAAGGTGGTTATAATTAGGAATAAAATTCAAAATAATGATTTTCTCATAGGAAATTATAATCATTAAGAAGACCTAGATTGACTAAAGATGATGATGCCCTAGTTAGGGATGATTAACAAGCATAACGCAAGGATATATCCTGGAATATAGATTAAAAGATGAGTGGATGAAAAGTGATGAAATAGATGAATAAAATAATGAGATTGATCAAAATAAAATGATTCAATTGTACCTACCAATAAGGACATGCTCATATTTATTAGCAATGATAAAACTAGATTGACTAATGGGTTAATTTGATCAAGGGTGGGATGGAAGGATTTGTCAATGTGCTCAGGAGAAACTTTTATGAATCCATTTATTTTAGACCTTCTTGAACCTAATTTTTATTTTAGAATGTGACATTAGGCATCATGATAGAAAATCATGAAGACTTGGCCAAAATATACATAAGGACTGACTCTCGATCTAATAAACGCTAAAAAACAATGCACTAATGATAAAAACCATGATGACAATGTTAATGGATGAATATGGATAGATTCAAGATTAATGTGCTCAAGGAATCATCCAATGAATGCATATAGACCAAGTCAAGGCAATAGTGCTGAAAGCAAACAAATAGACAAGTGAATAAACAAATAGAAAAACAAACAATCAAACAACTTGAAATAAACAAACATATAGAAATCCTAAAACTCAAATTCTCAAATGGATAGATTTTTCTATTGTTTGTCCCTGAGAGTAGCTACCATCTGATTAGGCTATAGATAGGAAGTTATTTTGATTTGATCTTTGATTTTGTCTTCATCAAGTAGTGAAATTTTATGCTCAGCTATTGGTGTCTCAATGAGGTTTTCACCAATGAAGTTGTCTTGATTGTCTCATAGCACCTCCAAGAAGGTTTCACTAATGAACATTGGCTTTTGACTTTGATTTTATTTTAGTTCTTCCAAAATAGTTTCACTAGAATATGATTAGTTATAAATTTGATTGTATCCTAACACCTCTAAAAAAGTTTCACTAGGAGAGTGTTTTTATACTACATAAATTTGGTCTTGGCCTCCTTGCTCTTATTTAACTTCTATGTTTCCATGGATGTAGTTCAATAAAGTGTGATTTTTTTGATCCCAATTGACACTTATGGGAAATGGAATGTCAATAATATGGCTATCGTGGTTGAGGGTAATGGCATGTGGAATGGTAATAGAATGGGTGTTGACAACACAATACTTGTAGAAGATACTAGGATAACTTATGTTGATGCTGAAGTACTCATCCTCAAAAATTGTACAAGGATCACAAATGTATTTAAATTGATTTGTGAGGCATGCATAACCAATGGTGTAATAACCACAAACATATTATGTATCTGAATCCAATTCTGACTCAATATAATCTAAATTTGATGTTGAGATTAATGTTGATTATGATTCTCATGCTAAATCTAATGTTGGTTCAAGAATAGAACCTAAATCTAACTCTAATTATTCAACTGATGGGTACCCTGTTAGAATGATGTCTTGTTGAATGTTTGGTATTGGACAAGTAACGACATGTGATGGCATAATGGGCTCCATAAAGACTAGTTTATCAAAGTGAGACTTCTCCATAATGGGAAATAGTTCAAGAGACAACTCCTTAAAGACTGGCTTGTCAATAAAAGGCTCTTGAAAGATATGCATATGGTCAAGGTAATTATTTTCCCAAAGGTGATTATAATCATTAAGAAGTGACTCAGCAAAGATTTAATCGTTAGAATGAGATTCCTTGATAACTGGTATAGGATCAATAGGAGATTCATCATAGGTTGACTTATCACAAGTAATTGATTCAATAAAAATATCTTGGATTGATTGGTTATTTTAGCCTTGGTTTCCAATGAATTGGAAAATACCAATTCTGAACACAACTTGGTCTTCAAATGATTGGATCGGTTGAGGTTTGGATGGGATTGGTACAAGATAAGGAATGACTTATGATTGGATAATGGTAGGGCCTTGGGGAGCATGATTGATTACATGAGCCAAAGGATAAATTCCTAAAATGGTAATGATATGGTGGTGTGGAGTATGATTTCTTGCACAAGCCAAAGGACAATGTCCTAGAATGATAAGTTTGGGGTGTGGTAGAGTAAAGTCTCTCACACAAGCAAAAGGATGAGGTCTTGGTATAGGAATGGTGAAACATTGTGGTCCTAGAATAGAAATGGTATGATGTGGTGGAGCCTGATTACTCATATAAGCCAAAACATCCAAGTCTTCTTCATAAACCATATCATACCAATCTCAATTTAGATCATAAGCTAGGTCTTGACTATGTCCCATGTACTAATTATTGCAAAGAGGATATGGATCCATATCCCAAACAACATTATCTATAGTTGGGTCTTTAAAGTCCTCCTCACAAGCCTCTTCATGCCAATCAAGGTCTTGATTTAGATGTTTTGGATTTTAACTATGTTACCCATATGGAGTATTGTAGGGAGAATAATAAAACTCCTTAGAAAATCTTTCTCTAGAGGGGTTCCTAGTGGGATTTTGTGTGGCCATTCTATCATAAGTTAGATTGTACATGACTCCACCATAAGTGTAGCTAGAAATATCCATGTAAATGATGAAATATTTTAAATAAAAAGGCCTAGAGTTATACAAACTCTAAAAAAATATCCAAAGGACAAATGTTTCAAACTTGGTCTAACTTGGTCAAAGGGGTGAAGCTATATCTCCAATGTGGTCTAAAAGTGGATCTATATCTCCAAAATGATTTATGTTAAGAATTGGCATTAAATATTCTAACATCAAATATCTAATGTCAAATTACATACGCATAAAAGGTTAAGCATTTGAATAAAAACCGACATGTCAAAGGTATAGGTCAAAGTGTTCTGAACAAGGTCTAAACTAGGAAAGGGAAAAGAGTTGCTAGGTATTTTGTCCAAATGTGGAGTCAAAATCTAGGCTCAAATAGGGTATTCTAGGACTTTTGGCCAAATAACATCAAAATCTAGACTTAAAACAAAGGTATGGTGTGATTTGATTTAATATAACAAGTTTAGAAACAACTTTGACATAGACCTAACATACAAAATCAAACATAAACATGATCAGTTGGCATTAGACATAAGACAAAATGATCTTTGAAGAAAGGTTATGTTCTCCCAAATAAAGGCACAAATAATGATGAGGATAAGCTCTAAACAAATAAACCACCAACAGTTTTAAAATTTGGGTAATCGACTAACCAAAGTTATGCAACCCAAAAGATAAAGATCTATGTATAAGGCTTATGAATTGAGGCCTAAACATAAATCAGTCAATGTTTGAATCCAAAATTGATAAGGTTAATTAAAAACTCAATATTAAAAATGAGGATTTTGACCAAATAAGATAGACAAGATAGGATAACATGACGACACACGACAAAGTTCTAAATGATATACATGACATTGTTAGGGGGCACCAAGAACAACAAACATGCACTGATGCCCAACTGTTAGGATCTTGCTCTCCACAAATAAGAGCACAATATGATTACCTTGTATTAGCAACTAAACATGGAATTATACCAGAATGAACAAGTAACTAGAATTCACACAAATATCACAGAATATGAGAGACAATACACTATCTTGTATTAATACTCATCTATGAAAGAAAACACAATAAAGAAGATGCCACTTCTTCTCCACACCTCTTTAAAAGCTTCCCACACTTCAAGTGTACACAATAATTTTCTCCAAGAGTTCACTCTCCTACCAAAAATGGTCCCAACACACAATTCACATACAAAATTGGTGTTCACCTCTCCAACTAGTCAGTAATAACCCTGCCAGTACACAAGTACTCAAAAGTACTTCAAGTAGATCTCAAATGATCTTACTTACACATGTAGATCTTCTAACGTGGCCTTGCACACCTGCTGACCAAGATCCTACAATTGGAAGAAATCCTTTTCTTTACTTCATTACAATACATGCCAATGGGTCTATTAATAGATCCCAAACTTAAACAATAACTTAGAATTCTAATTTGCGTAGCTCAAGACTCAAAATAGCCTTTACATGCAAACACTCAGTTCAATGAACTAACTGTTCGTGCAACGAATAGTTCTAGAACCGCACAGGTGACTGACATCGGTCCCTGTCTGCGTGGAGGTGACCGACGTCAGCTGACCTCCTGTCGATGTCAGTTGCCCTTCTGCACTATGGATGACTGACGTCGGTCTTACTATTGACGCCAGTATCTCTGAAACTCAGCATCCTCCTCCATGTCTACAAAGTTGAAGCTTTTAGCTCCACAACCTAACAATCTCCCACTTGGAGATAAACAACTGTAACTATCCCTGTACCTGTACATCATCTAGTTTGTTCCCTTGGCTTTAAATCCCTCTTTAAGATTACTCTTGAAGACCAACCACCACAAATCCTGTGGTGCACCTCCTGTCATCCAAATTACCTGCCACATCCGCATCTACAACCATGTAGAAAATAACTTGACCCTGCATAGCATGTGCACCTGCTGCTGGTCCCACTGAACTGCCCTCTAGTGTTTCTTTCTTGGATTGACCCCAAACTTTCTGACAGCTCCCACTGCTTGGGAAAACTCAAGTTTAGTACACATGTACTCAACCTCATTATGTGAATCAAGATACTACTATCCAACCATCGGTGTGCTAACCGGTTTCACACAATCATCGTGAAACAAAGTCAACTTGTGACCTTCCATGTCCCTAGAACACACTCATGCCAAAGAATCTTGCTGCTCCCAGATTCCTCATGACATACTTCTGAACTAGCTTTACCTTTAGTTCAGTAACTCCCTGCATATGCAACTCTGCAACAAGCACACAATACAGTAATAGGATAATGTAGCTAATATTATCCAATCTGGTAAAGAGAAACACAATGGTCAAACCTCTATTGTTCTGCAGCTTATTCAAGACCATACACCTTGGCCTTTCATCTCACATGTCCATTTTTTCTCTTCTTTACCCTGAACATCCATGCCAAACTCCCACTGTTTCCTAGATCTACCTATTCTGCTTCTTTAATAACTTCTTGGATCTTCACCATCAGTGAGCAACAAGTAGTGTAAAGAAGGGAAATGACGAATTGAGGCTTACTTACCCTTTTTATTCCTCTATATGGGCACTTGAGACTCCTTGACAGCTTGTTGTCCACCCAAAATTCATCTCAATGACCGATGCCGGTCACATCTTAGTCTGCACCCGACCGATGTCGGTTCCATGCGACTGCTTCATCACCGACGTCAGTTCCCCCCTAACCGACATCAGTGTTTATGGTCCCTGAGTCACCGACGTCAGTCTGCACATAGCCGACGTCGGTCTCTGTCTAGATGCCGACGTCAGTTTTCCAACCGACGTCGGTCTCTATGTTTTGCTTGTGAGAACTGACTTCTACCCGTGAGCTCCTTTTGGATCAAACCCTTGTCCAAATCAACCTTGCTCTACTCAAAATTCTTCTGCCCCTTGTGTTGAACTCTATCCGTCACCTTCTCCTTGAAAACCAAGGCTTTCCTGTTCTTGTCACTAACATTGAATCTCTCAAGAAACATCACTTTCTTCTTCTGCATACATAAATCTTGATTCATACCCTTTGACTCAAGACCATGCATCTCCTTCTTATTCATGTGACCAAGCCTATTAAGCCACATCTTCGAATCTACAGCTGAAGTAGATAAACCAGAAGGAGAATCAGTAATACAAGTAGGTAGATAAAGCGTACCTACTTTCTTACCTCTTGCTACAACAAGTGCACCCTTGGTAACTTTCCAAGAGTCTGCTGTGAGAGTTACTATGCAACCCTCATCACCCAACTTTCCAATAGAAGTCAAACACTGCTTCAGAACTAGGATATACATGACCTCCTTCAACACCCATGTGTTGCCCGTTTGCAATTTCAGCTTCAATTTCCTTTTGCCAACCGTTTGACAAGGCTTTCCATCCCCTAAACAAATTTCTCCAAAGTCTCCCTGGACATACTCATGAAAAAATTCCCTATTTGGGGATGTATGAAAAGAGGCACCAGAATCTAAAACCCAAGATTCTACTTTATCTAAGGAACATACCAGTGCATCCTATGCAACGTAATCTACAACATTTGGTTCCTCATGTCCTTCATGCTGATCTTCATTCACCCAATAATCTCTCTTTAAGTGCCCTTGCTTTCCACACTTCCAGCAAGTTATTCTACCATACCTGGACTTGGATCTCCTGCCTATCTTGGACCTTGATCTCCCATGCTCTATCTTCTCTCTTTGCCTTCCTCTGCCTTCAACACTCAAAGCATTTCTTGATGATTCACCTGTGCTTTTCTTGCGTATCTCTTCATTCAAGATCACACTCACAACATCATCCACTTTTAAGATTTTTGAAGCAGAAGTAGTATTGCTAACTGCCATTACCAAACTCTCCCAACTTTCAGGTAATGAGCACAAGATTAAGAGAGCCTTAATTTCATCATCAAAATCAATATTGACTGAACTTAACTGGTTTACCAAACCATGTAAATCACTAAGATGACTATGTACAGATCTACTATCCAATATTTGCAAATTAAATAATTGCTTCATAAGAAATACCTTATTCGAAGCTGAGGATTTTTCATATAAATTTGCCAAAGATTCCATCAACTCTACCGTTGTCTTGGCCCGTGATAAGTTAGAAATAACAGACGATGCAAGGCTCAACCTTATAGATCCCAGAGCCTTTTGATCAAGAACCTCCCATTCTTCATCCTTCATATCCGTGGGCTTTCATGCAACCCCACCCAACGGTAAGTACAAATCTTTCTGATACAGATAATCTTCTATTTGCATCCTCCATAATTGGTAGTTCTTGCCATTAAACTTCTCCATTCATAGTCTACTTTCATCTGCCATTGCTATACTCCCAATCCAATAGAAACCCCTGTGAGCAACCTGTAATCAACAAACACTAACCAGATCTGAACCAACCTGTTAGTAAACCCAACCAAAAGCTCTGATACCAATTTGTTAGGGGGCACCAAGAACAACAAACATGCATTGATGCCCAACTATTAGGATCTTGCTCTCCATAAATAAGAGCACAATATGATTACCTTGTATTAGAAACTAAACATGGAATTATACCAGAATGAACAAGTAACTAGAATTCACACAAATAGCATAGAATATGAGAGACAATACACTATCTTATATTAATACTCATCCATGAAAGAAAATATAATAAATAAGATGCCACTTCTTCTCCACACCTCTTCAAAAGCTTCCCACACTTCAAGTGTACACAGTAATTTTCTCCAAGAGTTCACTCTCCTACCAAAAATGGTCCCAACACACAATTCACACACAGAATTGGTGTTCACCTCTCCAACTAGTCAGTAATAACCCTACCAGTACACAAGTACTCAAAAGTAATTCAAGTAGATCTCAAATGATCTTACTTACACATGTAGATCTTCTAACGTGGCCTTGCACACCTGCTGACCAAGATACTACAACTGGAAGAAATCCTTTTCTTGCCTTCATTACAATACATGCCAATGGGTCTATTAATAGATCCCAGACTTAAACAATAACTTAGACTTCTAATTTACGTAGCTCAAGACTTGAAATAGCCTTTACATGCAAACACTCGGTTCAATGAACTAACTGTTCGTGCAACGAACAGTTCTGGAACTGCACAGGCGACCGACGTCGGTCCCTGTCTGCCTGGAGGTGACCGACATCGGCTGACCTCCTGCCGATGCCGGTTGCCCTTCTGCACTGTGGATGACCAACGTCGGTCCTACTACCGACGCCGATATCTCTGAAACTCAGCATCCTCCTCCATGTCTACAAAGTTGAAGCTTTTAGCTCCACAACCTAACAGCCATGGTTTAAAACAAATAGTAAATTGATACAAGGTAAACTAGTCTTGAAGCAAATTGAGCAACCTAACGGTGTAAGTAGGATTGAATGATGTGGTATATGTTATGCTTCAAAGACTCAAAAGTCAAAATGGTTTGATATGATTTTGGTAGCGTAACACTATCCTCTACAATTCAAATTGACACACACACAAATAAGTTTAGCAAAAATTTTAGGCATAAGTGTGGTGTAAAATGGCCAACATAATGCCTCTTTATACAAAAGAGTGACATATAGATAAATTGGTTTTGACATGGCTTTATGAACAAATAAATAAGGTTTAGTCTCAAAACATACCAAACAAAAAAGGACCAAAAATACACTAAGTATAATTGTCTAAATATTAGCAAGGGTATGGCAATGTGGGGTTAACTAAACTATCAAGTTTTTAAATTTTTCTAGGGGAATAAATTTCACAATGAATTTCAAGTCAAACAATGCAAAAAAAATCACAAATTTTGGGTCCACATAACTTGGCTTATTGCAAAATGGTCTAGTACTTTTTACAACCACTACATCTTGTTGTTCACTCAGTGTAGTGTGATTTCCAAAGTGCCACTACGTCTCATGTGAAACTCAAAAGGAGTAAGTGAAGTCAATTTAGAGAGATGAAACTCCAAGTCAAATCTTCCATAAAGAACTTGTGGGAGGTAATGATGTCCCCCTCACAAGATAAGTTTGCATTAAATAAAATACTAAAATAGAAATACTTTAGGGTCATTTTCAATGTCACCTAATACTTTTGTGAGTATTTGGGGAGGACTTTAGACGATGTTCTTTCTATGCCTTGGACTAGGAAATTTTCAAATAAGGAAAGTTATTTTGATTCCAAGGTTTCCCTAAAGGATAAAAATGGAAGAGCATACATGCAACATCCTTGTTTTTTCCAATCAAGAACTAAACAACTATTAAAAACAAAAATTAAAAAGTGTGTTCAATTTAAAACCCAAAGGAAAGATGAGGCGGTGTTATTTTGACCTCTTGGTCTTAAGTTGTAAATTTGAAAACATTCATCTAAACATTTAAGTTTTACATTAAGCACCAAAATAAGGTTCCTAACCCATTTTAATCCTTCAAAAGAGTCCTAAAAATGCATGTTCTAACAAATTCCAATCTGATCTTGGAACAAAAAATTTA
Source organism: Torreya grandis (assembly GCA_037957365.1). Taxonomy (NCBI): domain Eukaryota; kingdom Viridiplantae; phylum Streptophyta; class Pinopsida; order Cupressales; family Taxaceae; genus Torreya; species Torreya grandis. The sequence continues at coordinate 4,058,630 of JARHVA010000841.1, forward strand.
GTATGTCTTTTAGATTTGAAGCTACTTTAAGCTTGGAATAAGAAAATCTGAAAAATTAAGTCTCAAGTTGACATAGTGGTGAAATACCACTACTTGACAGAGCAATACCATGACTTGCAGGATAATCCCATAAATTTAAGAGTTGGGGTATTGTAACTTGACAATCTCGCTACTCGAGATCACAATCCTACTACTTAGGGTAAAATTAGGTTTTGTGAAAAAAGTATAAAAATTCAATATAAACTAATGGAATACTATGAAAATTCAATAAAAAACACATGGTTTAAATTTTTTTATCAGAAACAGAGTCTGAATGACCCCAAATAAATCTCTAGAAAATGGCCTATTCTACACACTACAATACCATGACTCACAATGACAATCTCGTGAGTTACAAGACAATCAAACCACTTTAAAATTAGTGGTATTTTTTTATTAACCTATTAGTGGTTAGAAAATATTGTGAATTGGTTTGGAAATCTAGTGACTTGTAGAACAATCTCACAACTTTAAAAGTAACGATATTGTCATTTAACCTACTAGCGGTTAGACAATACTGTGACTTGGTTTGGTAACCTTATGAGTTTTAGGATAATCCCATGAATTTAAAAGTAGTGGTATTGTTACACCTACATAGAAAAACAAATTTAGCTTGAAATAAAAATAGTTAAGCATAATATTACAAGTTACAGGACAATCTTGTGACTCAGAGCAACAATACTATGATTGTGTCAGAACAAACACGTGACTTCTAAAAAAACATGTTTTTACTCAAATTTTCATGTTTTTACTCAAATTTTCACTTTTTTTGGCTTCTTACTTCAAAATTATAGAATTAAATAATTATTAGGTTACTTGAAATATCTTTGTGATCATTTTTGTGAAGCTATTCGGTCCCACTGAGCATGCCATTATGTGAACTAGGAATTTGATGATGAAGGGGAGATTAGCATTGTGTTAGTGGATAAATTAAATCAAAAACATACTAAACTAACACCTTCATGCCTAGTTACTAGGGTGAGCTTGATAACAAAAAAAAATGAAAAACACAACTAAAAAGTAAGGAAAAACAAGCTTTCCTTGGATGCTCCAAATGCTTTGTTGTAGTGGCTTGCTTGGTCTGTGCTCATGAAGTCTACATCAATGAAAGCTTGGCTACCTCCATCTCTCCTTGGCACCTTATGTCTTTGGCTTGGATAAATAATTTTTCATTATAAAACTAATTATAATGGCTTTTGGAATCATTTATGCATTATAACTTTGCATTATCCAAACTTAAAATTCATGTGGTAAGGCCTCTTATTTAAAGTTTTTTGCAAATGGGTAAAATCAACCTAAACCATCCATCTGAGGATTGAGATGTATGGCTAAGATTAATCTAATTTTTCAATTAAAATTGATAAATAGGGTCATCAATATTTGGGATAGAGGGGCATTGAATAGGCATGGAATGGTTTTGATGGGGCATGGGAGGCATGAATCCTGATATTTGTAGCATTTATGGCCTAGGGATGTCTTCCCAAGAAATCAAGTCACCTAATGATGCAAATATTCAATATTCATTTCTAAAAACAAGTATTCAACAAGTTTCCATGAAATTCTTAATTAGGTTCTAATTTTGTTTAACTAACTCTTAATCATGATTAAGTACTTTATGCACAAATTACTCAAATTGATCATATGCCTTGTTATTGGTCTAAAATTTGACTAGATTGGAATTGGAAGTCAATGCCAGATACATTAGATCCATTATCCCATTTAAGATTTTATCAATATCAAATAACAAAGACACATTTATTATGCAAGAGATTTGATAGGAAAGAGCAATCCAGAGCACCCAGGTGCAAAATTGGGCATTTTGACTCGGAATGATCTAATCAATGTTAGCTGGACTATAAATTTCACTACTCTATTTAGAGATACCCTAGCCAAAATCAGCACTTGACTATATTAGGTTCAAAGATTTTAATGTGCTTTAGTGTTTTTATGCCAAATTGTGTATTTTAGTAAGAATTGGTCAAAATCTTGATTAGAGGTTATCAGTGGCTAGTTTTAGGTGTCTACAATCACTAGTCTTCTCACAACCCAAAATATGTTCCATTTTTAAAAATCTTGTCAACTAACACAAATATTGAGTCATTTTTTTATGATTTATTTACAACCCTAACATAAATCCATACGTATATCCTCTCAAGATATATTTAAAATAGGAAAATTGATACAAGCCTACATTTTGACTTCTTCCTTTTGATAGCTTAAAATTTTTATAGCCTTGAACAAATTTATGCATATCTACATTCATCCACATGTAAATAGAGGTTTCAACTACTTAAGGTAATTTATTTTCATAATAAAAATGAATTTCTAAACCTCCACTATGTTTCTCCCTAATGAAACTATTTCACATTGAAGTATATGTAATTTCCTTCCTTTTTATAATAAATATTCTTGAAAAAACATTAATCATGGTGTCCTATTTCCACTAATTAGTTCTACACATGCCTTTCATACTTCTTAAAAATATTCATTATTTACATACTATTCCTTTATATATTTTCATGTTATTTTGGATTAATTCTAACTCTAATTAAGATTTACACTTGTAAATTAATACATATAAAAATATATGAAAATTAAGCATAAATATGATTGTAAAGGATTGAAATAGATTTAACTATTACATTTTCTAAATATGGAAAGTACCATAGGAGGATAGATATTTTGTTTCTAATATTTTTAGGGTCTGATATAGGTTTTAGATGGAAGGAAGTGAATGAAAATATATAGTGAGTCACTCAAATCAAGAGTTAGATATCTTCTTGTTCTCATATAGTATTGTCAACCTTAGGTTTGTACTGTCTAGATGCTATGTTCCTTGTTGGATGGCTATGTCCCTATAAGTTTTGTCCCATTTTTCTAGTTTATATTGTAGTGAATATTTATGATATGATTCTATGTACAATCTAAAGATTTTACTGTCTTTGCATCATCTAGAAATTTATATCCTTATATTCAAAACCTTAGGTCCACTTTAGTAGTAATTTACTCCTAAAAAATGGAAAAAATTTGGGATGATCTGACCTCAACCATTCCATAATGATTGGTTTATCAATTCTTAAATATATAATAATCCAATGAGGGAAATAAAACCACATATAGTTCTCTATATTAGGTGTATGTGTAAAATAATGGCCATTCAATGTATGCAACCTATGATATAGATTTTGGCACTTGGAAAATGAAAATCTTGGCTTGCCTCTTGAGTGCTTTAGACATGGTAATGACTTTATTTTAGTGACCAATTTGAAATTTTGTAAGAATAAAGTAGTCTAATGTAATGTGCAAGTGTTTTAATATGCTTGATAGATAAGTGAGAAATATATGTTATATTATCAATAAGACTATATTTCTTTTGTATTTATATGAGTCTAATTAGGCAATTTATCATGGCACTATCAACTAGTCAAATGGGCTAAACCATAGGAATTATTTTATTTTGGATTTTAATTGTTATTATATGAAGGATGGAAATTTTAGAATTGGTTGATACTATTTGAGTTTAATGTTTCAATATAGGAGACATGAATAATGATATAATGATCTAGAGATGTCTAAGTATAATAGTTTAGTAATTTGGCATAGACTGAGAGAGTTTCTATAGGTGATTAATATAAAATTAGAAGGATTGGACCCATAGATAACACATAGGCATGAGATAGTGGTGAATTAGAGTCATATATGTACACACAATTCATGTAGGGTGAAGGTAGGTAAAAACTAACATTTACATGTGTTTAATGCTAGATTTTAGTATCAATTGTAGAATAGGATTATGAAACAACTTAGCCCATGTGTTTTTAGAGAAAACTCAAAATAAGCATAAAAAACTAACTTGTTAAGCCTACTCCCTAGAGAGGAAGTGTTAATGAACTTAAAGAACTAATTATAAAAATAATACAATGCAATACCTTTCAAGTATCATCTCGCCTTCAAAAATGATCAATAAGTGTGCTTAAGCCTAGATTTGGTGCTCCAAGTCTTTGTCAATGTGGTGTAGTGTGCACATCCATCATATCGTAGTTCACTAATGGATTTGGTTCTTAGATTTGTTTTTTTGGGTAAGAGCAAAGGTTTTATAATATTATTTTTACATAATAACACTACTCAATTGAATCTTGATGAAGGTATTTATTCATAATAAGTTTACACAAAAATAGCTTGAAAGTTATGGTCTTGGTTCACTTATTTATAAATTTTACAGAAATGAGGGAAATGATTTATGATTGTCCATATTAAGATCAAAATGTGTGGCCACAAATACATTCAATTTTGGAGGATCAAGGCATTAAATACTATAATTAATAAACATGGATTATAAATCCAAATATTTGTTTGATATTTTTAATTTGAGTGTTTAATAACTTTTAGGGTGATGTCATGCATGATGTCACTATTTCATATATTTTTTGTGATGTCATAAATATATATTTTATGAATTTATAAAAATATAAATTTACTAATTAGCCATGGATATTTTGACTATACATTTAAATGGGTTTAAACAATTAAGCTCCTTTGATCAAGTTAATTGCCATTTCTAGAATTTGGACAAGGTTGTCTTATAAAAGTGGTAAAAAATATCAACTTCTAGGTCAAAACATGAATGGAGAAGAATTAGAAGAAGGTGATGATTGCATACAATATAATGCCATATTTAGGAGCATATTGACATGAGTTAGGAATTGCACATGATGTGTGTAGGTGAATCAGAGTATTTCAATGGTTTCTAGGCTTGCCTTGCACTATTTTCAAGAAGTCATTATTAAAAACATCTAGACACACAAGTGGTAAAAGTAGGGTGTCTACATTTTCCCCCTATTTGAGAAGGTGTTACGAGACACTATTTAAACCAATGACTTTTCAAAGAATGAAAATGTCATTAAGAATAATTTTGAAGGTAATGATTGAATAAATAATTAGTGGCCCATGATTCCCCTTTGATAGGGAATGTAGGGATGAAAGAGAGGGATGGAACTCAAAAAAGAGATAAAGATTGAAATTTACCCATGGATGAGATTAAATCCATATGAGCTAATGCTTACATGCATTTATTTCCAATTATCAAAATAGAAAATAATATAATGGGCTCCAAGGTGGGGGGAAGTGGGAAGAATGCATCCCAAAATTTAAGAGACACACTTTGAAATACCCAAAAGAGTGTAAAAGTTATGAGATTAGGGAATGATCGATCTCAAAACAAGTTTCATAATTTAAATTGCCAAAATGAGGGTAAAAGCTACAAAGCTTAGAATTAGAAAAAAAATGAGAACATTGCTCCAGATAAAGGAGGTCAATAAATTAATAATGTGTGCTATTTGAGTGGATTTGATTGGTTGATAAATTGATTTTGCCCTAGGAGGTCAGATTTGACCACTAATAATTGATTTTACTCCAGTAGGGCTGATTGGATTGGTGATTGGTCTAAATATTATGCCCAAATAGTGAAAATTGGCAAGAATAGCTCAAGGATATAACCTATTGCATATATTAAAGATGAGTGGGTGTAAATGTATATGTAATGGTCTAATTACTGAAGAAGCCACAAAAAACTAGGCATACAATGAATAAAGTGATGAAAGAGATGATTGAAAGAGTAATTGTCACCAAGTTGACTTGGGATACATCATGTATCCAAACAGTGCCTACATAATACATATAGGCCTCAAGCCAATGTAGTTCTCCCAAAAGAGGGAGAAAATGGAATGAGGAATGAAAATTATAAAAAAGATAAACCAATGTTCAATTATGTTTATGATATCATATTTAGGTAGTGGATATGTAGGATAGTTCTTTTAGAGATGTTATTTAGTGCCACATTGATGTTTTGACTTGGAGAACTTGGTGTTTACTTTGGTAAATGAAATTATGAATCATAAGTATGAATAACCTATAATAACATTTTGTTTTTATTACAAATTCACCAGTTCAAATGTGAATATTTACAACTAAAGATAATGATAACAATATCAAAACCAACGTTACAATAATTTACGTTTAAACAAAAAATAAAATAAATAAAAAGAGATGTCAAATACAAAATGTAACCAACTCAAAATCAATATATGAATCATTAAGAATTAATTATGAACAATAATTTATTGAAAAATCAACAATAAATAAAATAATTTCAAGTACAAACAAAAACAATTCAATCCCAGGTTAAGGCTAGACTCAAAAAGTTTAAAAAATGTATTCAAACACAACACTAAAAAAAACTAACAATATAATAATCAAAATGCAAAAAAACACAAAATAGTAAGATAAAATAATCAATCAATTAGAATTCAAGTCTTACAAAGCTAAATAAATAGTAATACAAAAACAATGGTTAATCATAATTTTAGGACAAACAAAAATTAAATTGTCTATATTGGTTTAATATAGGTGTTACACTCATGATAGGGTGACCTCTAAGCTAGGTAACATTGACACCAATATAAATACACAAGGATAATGGGTGCAAAGTTGCTCCTAGACCATAAGGAAACAATGACACAAACACGATGATAAATATTTCCCCTAGGCTATAGGAGATAACAAAATAAATAAATAATATGGGGGAATATAAGAAAAGGAAAGGGTAACCAAGCTGATTCTAGATGCACTATATAAGTGGATGTTACATACATAGTTACATGGATGCAAGGTCCAACATGAAATTCAAGCCCAATTTAGTTCTCCCAGGATATGGGATAGAAGAAAATTGAGAAGAAAAGATGATTGATGTGTGGAGGAATATGGAAATAGGCTCATACAGTTATGAGTGAGTGAGACAAGAGAGTATGGTTTAGGTTAAAATCACACTAAAAGACATGAGACAAGTAGCCACAAATTAACTAAATTGGAAATTTAGAGTGTCAAATTCATCCAAGGTTAAGAAAGAAAAAAATCTCACAAAATGATAAGAGCATAAATAACTCATAAAATGATGAGAGTGTGAAAAATCCAAACATGAAAAATAATGGATCTTGTTCAAATGAATAATGCACATAATGGTGACTCACAAAATGGCAAGAGCATAAGATGAGGAAAATAAGGATGGGGAAACTAAAGGACAAGTGGTAAATTCAAAATAGCTAGTAGTCATATAATTCTTAATCCAAAGAAGTGGTAAAAAAAAAGTATGGTCGAACTAACCCAAGATACCCCATGTATCCAAGTGCTACCTACATAGTCTATGCAGACCTTAAGCTGATTTAGTTCTCCTAGAAATGGGAGGAAAAAAAGACCAAGGTTGTTTATGTTAGGAATAATATCCAATATGTGCACGAAAAACAATGCGTAAATAACAAGCTACTAAAACAAATGACAAAAATTACATATTAAAAGAGAGTTATGTGGAAACCTTGTAAGGTGTAAGGAAAAACCATGGGGCAATCAACATATGTATTTTTCTATTAACTTCAAAAATATCTCTCCTATAATTCTTCCTCTTCAGCACACTCTCGTTACAATTCTTTCTCTCAAGCATACAAGCTTGTGCAAAAGATTTTTAGAAAACTAAATTAAAAGCTTGTTTTTAAAGCTCCAACTCAATGTACATACCAAAGAAAGACAATCATACATAAAAAAATACAAGGAGAGAAGAGAATAACGGATGGTAAAGAGGAGAGAGAAGGAATTTTGACCCCCTCCATGTGGACTTACTATTAATGAACAAGAAACCTTGTCTCTCTCACATGTGCTAGTCAAAAGATGCTCTCCAATTTTGACTTGAGGATCCCACCTCCATGTAACCCAAACATGTTGTCCTTACTTCATATATTACTTCAAATAAATCATAGTGTTTAATGTACCTACATCCCATGTGCACTCACTTGAGTCAAAAGATGCCTCAATCATATTTTTTAATCCAACCAAAAAGGGCCCATAGACAAATGTGCCCCATAAGCACATGATTGAAGATGTTTGTTCCCACTTGCCTCCAAAAGTCACCCATCATAGAATGTAGACCCATATCTATTTTTTAATATTTTACTCAATAAAAGATTACATGTGGACCATGCCACATAAATAAGGAGCCACCTCCTTCACCAAGTCATTACTAACTCACACTACCACCTCATCACATGAATAGTGATGATGAATAGTAATTGTGAATAGTAACTATGAATAGTGACTTCACATCCTGACATTATCCCACTTGAAGGCAATATACATAGGGTTTTTCATACATGTGTATTCTACCATCTAGCTACCTACCATGCCTGATGTTGCCTTCATAATAATTTCAAAAATCTCAGAGATGTTTTATACCACTCAAAATTCTCTACCTTGACAAACTTTGTTAACATGTTTAAAGTATTCTATTCAGTCTCTACCTTTAAAAACAATATACTACCATCTTCCACCATGTTCCTAATGAAGTGGTACTTGATGTCAATATGGTTTGTGCAATCATGAAATGATGCATTCTTCACTAACTGAATTTCACTCTGACTATCATAATACAAGGTGATCTTTCCCTACATCTCCATGAAGTCACCCAATAGTCACTCTAACCATATTTCCTCCTTGAAATCTTTAGTTGAAGCCACATACTCTACTTCAGTGGTTGATAAAGCCATCACTATTTTTAACTTAGAATCCTAACTCACAGCTCCACTAATAATAGTAAAAACATATCCTATAGTGGACTTTACTATATCCCTATTACCTCCAAAATTAGAATCTACATAACCTATTAAATATAAATCTTCACCTCCATAGCATATTGAAGCATCTGAAGTGATTTTTAGATATTTGAGTATCCAATTCACTATAAACCAATGATATTTCTAGGATTTACCATGAACCAACTAACAACTCCCACTGCTTGGGAAATATCAGGTCTCATTCTCACCATGGCATACATGAGGCTCTATACTACTGATGAATAAGGTATATTAAACATACTTGTCTTCTCCTCCTCCATACTTAGGCATTTCTCAAAAGACAAATTTAAAATGTGAAGGAAGTGGGGTACTAACTGGTTTGGCATTCTACATATTGAACCGCTACAGAACCTTCTCAACATATGCCTTTTGAGATAACTAAATCTTCCTAAATTTCATGTCCCTATGTATCTTCATCCCCAAAATTTGGTTTGTTGCTCCTAAATCCTTCATCTTAAAAGTCCTAGCCAATTAAGCCTTCAAATCATTGATCCTCTTCATGTTGGGTATTGTAATCAACATGTCATCAACATATAACAATAAACTAATAAAGCTCCCATCATTAAATTTTTTATGATATGAATAATGATTAGCTTTGCTTCAAATAAATTATTAGCTCTTCATGAAGGTGTTAAATTTACTATACCACATTCATGGTGTCTGATTCAAACCATATAGTGATTTATTCTGTTATTTTTACCTCATATACCTTAGTCTAATCCATATAAATTTCCTCCTCAAGATCACCATGAATGAATGTCATCTTCACATCAAGCTGATCTAGCTCTAGATTCTATGAAGCTACAAGTAATGTTATGATAGTAGTCATCTTCACAATAGGAGAGAAAATATCAAGGAAATAAATACCTAACTTTTTCACATAGCATTTTTCCACCAATGAAGCTTTGTATTGCTCTAATAGCCCATCACTGTTCTTCTTCATCTTGTACACCCACTTGTTACCAACACTTTTTCTTATAGGTGGGACATACACAAGCTCCCATGTTTCATTCTTATGGAGTGATCTCATATCCTCCTCCATGGCTTTCCTCTATTCTTTTTGCATTCTCGGATTCTTTAGCTTCCTAAAATGAACTGGATTCACCCATATTAGTAAACAAACCAAAAGATGACTGAAATGCATGATTAGACCTTTTTGAAACCTTATTAGTATGAGTGGACCTTTTAACTTGTGACTATTGTACTTGGTGTTTTAATTGTTGTTCTGAATCATCAATTTGATCCTTTTCATCTTCTTCTTTCTTGACTACTTCAATAGGTACAACTTTAGGTGTCTATTGTACCTCCTTCTTTTTCATGAATTTTTTTATTAAACATAACATCTTAGTTAACAATTATCTTGTGGTTAGTAGGATCCCATAATATATACCCTTTAAATATATCTTCATATCCAAGAAAAATACATTTCCTAGATTTCAAATATAACTTGGACCTTGTTTCTTTAGACACATGGGCAAATGCTTCACAACCAAAAATATGTAATTCAGAATAATAAATTGGCTTACCTTGCCAAGTATCATGTAGAGTCCTTCCATCTAACACAATTTTAGGAGATCTGTTAATGAGATACATAGTTGTATTAATACCCTCTACCCAAAATCCATTTTCCAGCTTTGATGCACTCAACATGCTTATTGCATGTTCCATGATAGTGTAGTTCATCTACTCGGCTACACCATTCTGTTATGGAGTATAAGGGACCAAATTTTTATGTTTAATCCCTTCCTATGTACAAAATTTATCAAAATCCCTAGAGAAATATTCTCCTATGTTATCTAACCTGAGACATACAATGGATTTTCCCAAACTCTTCTCTACCCATAACTTAAATTATTTAAATTTTTGTAAAGCTTCTGATTTCTTTCTCAAAAAATACACCCATACTCTTCTAGAATAATAATATATAAAGGAAATAAAGTATGTTCTACTATTTATAGAATGATTAGGTATAGGTCCAAAAATATATGAATGTATAAGTTGTATAAAATATTTACCTATGCTTCCAATAAACTTTACCTTCTTCTATTTACCAAAGATACAGTGCTCACAAAAGTCTAAATCACAAGATTTAATCCCATAAAACATACCTCAATAATGTAATATCTTTAATCCTTTCTCACTCATGTGTCCAAGGCATTGATGCCATAAAATCACAACATCTTGAGCATTCTCTATAGTTGTTACTATTTTAATACTTTTCACTAAATCTCTACATAGATGATACAGGGATCCATAAAATTATCCTTTTGATACCACCAGAGATCCTTTAGAAATTTTACATTTACCATTACCAAAGGTACATGAATATACAAACTCATACATTAGCTTTATGAACATCAAATTCTTCTTTAGATCAGGAACATAATGCACATCCTTCAATATTTTGATTTTACCATTATCTAACTTGATCTTTACATCCTCTCTTCCCACAAAATTAAAAAGGTGATCATCACCCAAGTAAATAGATCTTCTACTATATTTTTTTTATTAAACAAACTAATCTATATGTGGTTAATATGTAATGCTACTCCTAAGTCTAATACCCAAGCATTGGAAAGTGATTTACTCTTGCCGATGTAGAATGCTTATTTTGTGCTTTCTTCCTTTGAATTTGTAGTGTTGGCCTCGATTGAAGGTGGGTTTTCATTTCCATACTTATTTTCCTTCTTCAGTTACCAATAATTCTTATTTTTATGGCTTGTATTTCCATAGTGATATAATTTTACCTTGAATCCTTTAGACCTTGATCTAGAAGGTGATTTACCTTGCTTGATCCTCTCACTAGATTTCCCTCTTATAGACAATGCTTCATTGCTTGAGGATGAACTAGAATATTTTCTTCTCATCTCCTCTCTAGGTAGAACTATAAATATATCTTAAAACTTAAGATTTATTGATGATGAATTAATGATAGTAATCACCACATGATCCCAACTATTATTAAGTGAGCATAACAAGGTAATGGCCTTGTCTTCATCCTCTATCTTCACACTGATGGAGACTAGTTTACTAACTATGGTGTTGAACTTGTTTAGATGCTTAGTAATGGATGAATTATTCTTCATCCTCAAACTAAAAATTTTCTTATTTAATAAAAATTTGTTTGTAGTTGACTTTATCTACTACAACTTTTTTAGTTTCTCCCACAAAGCTTCCATAGTATTCTCCTCAATAATGTTAAAGAGCATAGAATCTGTAAGACATAAACATATGGTAGAAGCTACCTTTCTATCCATATTATTCAAATCCTCATATATCATACTACTGGGTTATATTGAAATCCCCTTAAAGTATATATCTTGGTCATTATGTACCAAGATGTCTTCCACCTTAATCTTCCATAGGGAAAAATTCTTGCCTTCAAACTTCTCTACTTCAAACTTGGTTACTCCTATCATTATAGTATAAACCTTGAACACAACTCCATAACTCTATAGAAAATAATCAACACAAGATGTTTTCAAATATCCTAGCTCTAATACTAGATGTTAGGAATAATATCTAATATGTAAAATAAAAACAATACAGAAATAACAAGATACTAAAATAAATGACAAAAATAACACATTACAAGAGAGTTATGTGGAAATCTTACAAGGTAAAAGGAAAGACCATGGGGAAATCAATAGTTGTATTATTCTATTAAATTCAAAAATATCTCTCCAACAAGTCTTCCTATTTAACACACTCTCCTTACAATGTTTTCTCTCAAGCATACAAGCTTATGCAAAAGATTTTTAGCAAACTAAATTACAAGATTGTTTTCCAAAGCTCTAACTCAATATTCATACCAAAGAGAGAGTCATACACAAATAGAATACAATGATATAAGAGAATAATGGATGGTAAAGAGGATATATAAGGAATTTTTACACCATCCATGTGGCATTAATATTCATGATTATGAAACATTATCTCCCTCACATGCGTAAGTCAAAATATGCTCTCAACTTTTGACTTGAGGATCCCACCTCTATGTGACCCAAACATGTTGTCCCTACTTCACATGTGACTTACAATGAAGCATATTGGTTAATGTACCTAAAATACATGTGCACTCACATGAGTCAAAATATGCCTCAATCATATTTTTGACTCTAACCAAAAAGGGCCCATAGACAAATGTTCCCCATAAGCACATGGGTGAAAATGTTTGTTCCTACATACCTCAAAAAGTCACCCATCATAGAATTTCAAAACATATCTTTGTCTTAATCTTTTATTTAATTAAATAGTACATGTGGACCATGCCACATCAATAAGGATCCACCTCATTCACCCAATCACTACCAACTCACACTATCACCTCATCACATGAATAATGATGATGAATAGTAACTATGAATAGTAATTATGAATAGTGACTTCACATCCTAATAGTCTAGGAACAAAATAAATAAACGATATAGCCCAAAATAAAAATTTTTATGACTTTATATTTATCATGGAAATTCTAAGCCAATTTTAATGATTTTGTGATTTTTAGGGTTTTCTAGATCTTTTACCAACATTTTTGGAATTTTCTAAGTGTCTCAACTTGATTAAAAATTAAAAGAGACTAAATGGTCTAACTCATAAAATAGAAAGATAATGGATTAAACCAAGGGTGAAGTAATGTATCTTGATCAAATGAATAATACACACAATGGTGATTCACAAAATGGTGAGAGTATGGCTTAGGTTGCTTGTAAAATAGTGAGAGCACTCAAGATCAGAATTAATAAAGGTACGATGCAATGTTTTAGTCTTTAGTTGTATTTTTTATAATGTTTTGATATTTTAAAGATTAGAAATAAAAATTAAATATAAAAAAAGGTATAAATAACCAATTAGCTAAAGAGTTGTAATTATATAGGTAAGAGTTCAATTACAATCTAAATTGGCTACAACAGGGATTGATAGCTAAACTAACTACAATGGTAAATACCAAAAAACAAAAAAATAAGAATAGAATAACATGAAGTGTTAAAAAGGAAGTCCCAAAGAACCATCTAGTAGGAAAAAACCATGTGTTGACATACTCTGGTACACTTGTCTACAAAAGAAAGCTATGAATACTACTCAAGTTGAAATGCCTTATAGAATGGTCATTAAATGTGTCTAAAACACCAATGAATCATAATAAAGATCATAATTGGTATTGGGTACAATGGTCCAAGGGTAGTGAAATATAAATAGTCCAAGTTACAATGGTCCAGAGTGAAACAATCTAGGTTACAAAGGTAGGGTTACAATAGTTCAGAGTTATAACAGTCTAGGTTATAATGGTCTAGGGTTACAATCGTCCAGGGTTAAAATAGTCTAGAGTGAAATGATATTAGGTGAAATGGTATAGGATATAATGGTTTAGAATGAAATGGTATAGGATTTAAGTATAATGAAATAATATGTGACTTCAACATAGGTTACCCCCAAATAAGGGATATTATAGATAATGGTTCAAAAATGTTATCAACCATAAAAATTATTGAGATGTACAATATTCATGGGTTCCTAGATCTCTTCAACTACTAGAGTAGCCAATATATCTACCCACAATATATAGTTTGTTGTTACCACATATGAGCCCAGTGAATTCAGTTTAAACTTACCCTTCTTTTTATACTTCGCATTAGTTTTATTTTAGTTCTCTTCTAAGACCAAGTCACCAACTTCAAACTCCTGAGGGAGAATACACTTGTTATAGCTATGACACAACCTATTATAATATGCTCTCAAGTTATCTAGGGAAGCTAAATGCTTGCCATTAAGAAGTTCTATCTCTTTCAACATGAAGACTTTATAGTCTTCATTATCAAATATGTACTCTAATTATACTTGCAATGAAGGTAGGTCAACCTTGATCAAGGAAATAGACTATGTTAAAAACACTAGGGAATATGGATTATCACTTTTAGGGGTATGATGACTAGTGTGATAGGTATAGAGGGCAAGAAAAGTTTGTAAGTGCCAATTATTGTTAGTGTTATTAGAAATCTTCTTAAAGATTGTAATAATGGTTTTTTTAGATGCTTTGGCTTGACCATTTCCTTGTAGGTTATACAATGTGGATTTATTATGTCTAATTTTGAACATGGTATAGAGGGATTTAAAATCCTTGTTTGTAAATGAAGCACCATTATTGGATATAATTTGGACTAGGATACCATACTGACAAATGATATGGTAATGATAAAATTAGAAATATACTTCCTAATTATGTAAGTGAGAGGAATTGACTTAATCCACTTAATAAAATACTCCATAGGAGTGATAATGTGTTTGTGTCTATTAGAGGATGTTGGGTTTATTTTACCAATGATATCGAGACCCCATGTAGAGAATGACCATGGTGTAGTGATTGGCTGTAGTGGTAATGAAGGTGCGTGCATAACATTACTAAGTTGTTAACAAAAAACACACTTATTGACATAATTGTAAGCATATGTCTCCATCTTAGACTAGTGGTATCCTATTCTAAGGATTTTATTGGCTAAGACTATAATGCTGGTGTTGGAACCACACATTCCTTCATGGACCTCCTTAAGCATTAACATTGATTCTCCTAAAGATAAACAATGAAGAATCATTCCATCATATCATTTATGATAAAGTGTGTTTTAAAGTAGTGTATAATAGGATAGGTGATGAAGGAATATGTTATAGTGATTGATTGAAAGGTCTATTATGGATATAGAATGTACCCTAGCTGAAATCAGACGTGTTTAGGTTCTACTTCTAAATCTGGTCTAACATGGGAATGACCCCAAGCTATGGGTATCCTATAATGGGGTTAGACCTATAGGATTTTTAATGAGGCTAGCTCTTCAGATATAATAATATAGTCCTTTTTACTAAACCTATGTTATTAAGATGAAAAGGGAGAGATATACACAAATGGAAATCTATACTAAATGTGTTGATGTACTAAATGTTTAATAATCCACTTTTAGCCTAGACACTTCTATGACTACTAATGAATTTGATCAAGAAAAGAATTGGTTGGATTATATGATAAGGTTGTACGCATGAGTAATTTGTATGAAGGCTAGAAGAGACCTTCCATTTGAAGGATAGGAAGAGATAGGTCTACATAAGACACCATGGACTTATGATACTTCAAGAGGAATGCCACTAACTAACACTTCAAACAACCTACAAGAAACCAATAGAATTGAAGTAAGGTACATGAATAATATATATATGATGAATAGGAAAATAAAATATACACATCAAACTTTAATAAATCACACTTAGCATTCAACTGGAATTTGAAAACTATCTTATATTGTTTCTAGAGAGTGATACAAAGTGATTTTGGTAGAGCTTTACTATCTCTAGCTGAGCGATCCAAAATAAGAGCTCAAAGCTAGTATTTATAAGAAAGAAAAGGGGAAGATAGAGAAAAAAGTACTAAAAGGACCATTAATGAGCCCAATCATATTCAAAATAACCATCATAATCCTCCTTGATCTTATTCCTGTATTAATATCATGTAATCATTTTTTGGCATGATAAAAAATATGAAAATTAAGACAAGTTTTAGGAAACAATCTCAGCTACCACATGAACCTTCTTGGGATCCTCTGTATCAATTTCATTTATTACAAGGGAAAAGTCTTTGTATTTAAGACCATGATCATATCTAATTTTAGTGGCTGAGAGTATGGCTCAAGATGCTCCCCCATTTATTACATATATTTGCCTCTACTTTTAAATGTGAATCTAGGCCTACTATAGATTGAAAACTAATTTAAAATATTGGTTTTCCTATATTTGATACATCCATTTAGACATATTCATATCTTATGGATAACTAGAAGCCCACCCTGATCTATATTAGGTCTAGAAAGACCTATTATATCCTATATAGTATTAATGACACTATTTGATACCAAAATATATGCTCTTGATTCAACTTGGATCATGTTTGAGCTTAGTTCCATTCATACTTACCTTTCCTAGGTTGAAAATGGCTTTGTCAACTTCCATTAAATGTCTTAGGCTCACTTTTGTTTAATTGGATATCGACCATGACTAAAATCATTGACTCATTGAACTTTTCTCACACCATCCAATCTCCATGGCATGGGTTAATGCAAGCCCTTGGATTTGTACTTGACCTATCAACTCTAACTAAGATAGTGCCATTTGGTAGCCCTACATTTGCACTAAAGATTTGCTATCAGTCTATTTACTCCCGTGCTTATGCCATATGGTGGTCTCTAATATCCTTAACCTTTTGACTTGCTCACATGTGCTAGATATGAATCTAAAATTAGATGTGATCCATTAATCTTCCTACACAAATTAAATTATCAATCATCACTTGTTTTTGGATCTCTTATATAATTTAACATCGATAATTGATGTTACTTTTTTTAAATCTAAATAGTTATTCCATAGGGCTTAATTTTGACATTTGTGTACCTATATTTGACATCCACATGACTATCACTGAGATATTTGAACTTTGATAATTATTTACCGTGGCTTGAATTTTATGTTTGCATGATTGTTAATTAACATTTGTGGGAATATCAATAACGTCTACACAATAATAAATATTTGGACCCCAATGGATGAATACTAATATTAATTTTGACACTTTTTCAAATGTCACTTTATTGAAATAATTTATCTAAAATAAACCATTCTATTAGATATTTTGCATCGGTCTTTATCTTTATCAGAACTGTTGATGTGAATATTTTGTCTGAAAGAAATATGTCCTCAGGGAAATTCTTGTGGAATAATTTCCCCAAAATAAATCTGCCTTTATCTTTGGGAATTTTTCATGGATAAAATGTTTAAAATAAATTGGGTCTTTGGAATTTTTTTTTGAACATTTTGTCTGAAGGAAATATTCCTTTAACATTTTGCCTAAACACTTTTCCCAAACAATTAGTTCTTCAAAATTTTTATTTCGAATAATTTTTTCAAAAGAAATTTGATGCTTAGATAAATACCTAAAATAATTTAACTAAAATAAATCATGTACTTATCCCAAAAAAAATGTTTGAAATAATTGAACTTAGACAAATAAAAGCCCAAAATATTTTCCAACGACTTACAAAAACAAAGGTTTTGCACTTAACTTTTTAGCTTGTAGGCTCTTCTAAACTTGTGCAACTTACCTTATTGGTGGATCTTTAAAGACTCAAATGAAATATGAAAACCTAAAGCTTATGCATACTTATTCATTCCATGAATTATGACTACTTTGATCATAATGAGAACCTACTCAGACCCTTTACCTCATTTTGTAGACTTGTCCCTTAGAAATTGATAAAATACACTTCAAGCAAGCTTAGAGTGTTTCAAAATATTTAAAAAATATGGGTGATATTTGGATCACTCATTCCATATAGAACTTTGTCCACCTACTCAAACCATTTCCAAGCAAGATCTCTATGTGGGCCAAATGTGGCTAACATTTCTGGTGACTTAGCAGGATTGACCAAGCTACTGGTCATATAACCTAGAATTTGATCAAGCTCATTCATGATGACTTAGACAAATGAAGAATTATTTACAAAAAGACTATTATTATCTCTTCAAAACATATTACATTAATGATACACACATGAACAACAAAACAAAATAAAAAGATGAACAATTGCTTAAAATAGTAGAAAAAACAACAAATAGAACAATGTGTAAAGGCACTCACAAAAAAGATAGACCTATCTACTTATATACAAAGATCATTAAAAAAATAATAATAACATAATTTGAGATACCTACCATTGACATGGATGGGGTGGCTATATCCATTCAACCTAACAAGCTCAAAATCCTTGCTCTCCTTGTAACCTATGATAACATAAGGTCTACTCCAAAGACTGTCAAACTTGGAGTGCTTTTTAAGTTTTGCATAGTTTTCATCCCATTTGAGGACTATATCACCTTTATAAAATGTCTTTTAGGAATATCTCTTTTCAAATGACCTCTTGACCTGATCCTGACTAGACCACATGATGTGCATAGCCATGTCCCTTATCTCTTCCAGCTATCTTAGCTCATTCAAACTTACCTACATATCATCATCTTCTAGAAGCTAGAGTTGTTGTGTAAGCTCTAATGAAAGAATTTCAAGTGATATAGGGAGTTTGGCCTCTTTCATATAGAATAAAAGTTATGAGGAGTATTCAATATTTATCTTAGGTGTCACTCTGTCTGACCATAGGGTAGTTCTTAGTCTACTATGTCACTCCCTCTGACTATCCTCCATAGTTCTTTTGATAATCCTTAGAAGGTTCTTATTGGTGGATTATACTAATACATTTCCATGTGGATAATAGTTAGAGGATTCCTTGAGATAAATTCTATGTGAAAGGTCCCACTCACATAACTTTCTACTACTAAAGGCCAATGCATTGTTAGAAATGATTGTGGAAGGCACAACAAACCTAGTGACAAGGCTATCGTATAAGTCCAAAATAGAAAATTCATTATCCTCATTGAGGGAAACTAATTTAACCCACCTTATAAAGTATTTTTTAGATGTAATGATACATTTATTTCCTTTAATTTAAGAGGGGTGTATCATTCTTATAAAATCTAAACCCCATTGCATAAAGGGTTGCTCTACTTGTATGGGTTGTAAGGGAAGGGTAACTAGCTTCTGATTTCCAATAAAAATTGCACATTTTGGGCATTTAATTACCCAAGAATGAGCATATATAAACATTATGGGACAAAATTACCTATCTCTAATGATTTTGGAGGTTGTGGTTTTGGTAGAAAAGTGCCCAACAACTAGACCATCATGGAACTGCTCAAGCAACTTATCTATTTGGCATGATTCCACACATCTCAAAAGCATGCATCCTATATATCTCTTAAAAATCACTCCATCTATTAGGACATAAGGTATACTTTGCAACCTAAATTTCCTTCTCTTGGATCTATCTAGCCCCATAAGACATTGGCCTAGCTCAAGAAATCTAACTATATCATGTGTCCAACTGAAAGATGTGTTATTTATAGCTACCTATTGGCTATCATGGACTAACAACACTTGATATTTATCTTGATTTAATTTTTCTACAAGGTTATCACACAACCCTTTACAACTCATAAGCTTTTTAACTCTAAATTCAAGGTCATACTTCATGCATTTTGTCACCCATCCAACCCTTTTCTCATTAAGGTCTTTGTTGAGTGTAAACTCTTTAATACTTGGGTGTACCACCATGAGTATGATCTTAATATTAGAGACCACATGTCTAAACTTCTTCAAACCTCTCACTACTAAAATAACATGTTTATCTACAAATATATACCTCTCTTCATACCCCTCTAAGGCCTGATTGAATAAATTTATAGGTCGTTCCAAACCTTATTCATTATGTTGCATCAATATGGTAGAGATTGCATCTAATGTAGAGAAATCATACAAGTGTATTTCCTTGTTAAAATCAAGGTTAATAAGTGTAGGGGCATGAGAGATGGCCTCTTTGATGGAATTGAAACTCCTCTTACCTTCTTTGGTCCATGTAAACTCTTTTCACTTTCTTAACATGTGAGTAAGAGGCTTGACCATATCTACAAAGCTTGGAATAAATATTCTTATGAAATTAATATTCCCTAAAAAACTTTGTAGACCCTTCTGGTGCTTAGGCAAGGGTAGAGATAATATGGACTCAACTCTTTCAGGGTCTATGGAAAGACCATCCTTGGACACTACATGGCCTAATATCTACCCTCATGAACACCAAATATGCATTTTTTAGGATTTAATGACACACCAAACTCTCTGCATCTTTCAAATACTAATTTCAAATGAGTAATGTGATCATCTGGGTCCTTTGAAAAAATAGTGATGTGATCTATGTAGATGAGTGCACCATGTCATTGATCAAACCTTAAAAGGCAACATCCATTGCCCTTTGTAAATTTTCTCTATCATTGGTAGTCTAAAGGGCATTTTCATATATGCATAAGTTCCCCACTTTGTGGTAAAAGCAATCTTATGCCTATCTTCTTCTTTGACCATGATCTAATTATAATTATTAGATCTCAGTTGTATTATCTGATCATCATACTAGGGTTGGAACTTATTTTGATTCTTATAGCATAATTATGCCTCCTACATCAAATAACATATAATTTAATCATCATTTTCAAATACTAGCCAATTTACCTCATTATCAGGTACAATTGGCCTACATATGACCTTGACCTTGAATTAGCTCTGGTTGCCTTTGACTTGATATATAACCTTATACTAAGATCCAATAGCTGCTAGCCTATTTGCATGTTGATTTTACTCTCTCGATATGGATTATATATTAAATGCCAATAAGTCTTCTATGAGATCCTATACATGATGCATGTAGGCTTTCAAATTATGGTTCTTGAATTTACATATGCCTTTTACTTGTTGCATAACTAGATCACTATTGCCTTTAACTTGAAGAAGTTTGACACTTCTTCTTCTTGCCTCTTACAAACCATGTAAAAGAGATTCATATTCAGCTATGTTTGAAGTGAAATTAAATTATAATCTTATAGATAAATAGTATTTATGACCTGAGGGTGATACCAACATGACCCCAACTCCACTACCATTTTTTGACCTTAAAACATCAAAGAATAAGGTCTATATACCATATTCTTCTTGAGTGGTGTTAATTAAGAAAGTTATAATAGAACCCTCCTCATGTATATAATACACCCCTAATTTTTCTTCTTTAAGATTGGTAAAGGGATCAAATCCATGGTTTTCAACTACCCAATCATCTAGATATATGTCTAAAATACCTTCAATATGATCATGAGGCTCTTGTTCACTAACATTTTCATCCTCTTTAAATATGGTGAATTTGACATTTACAAGCTTAGGCATATAAAGATTTAGATGGAACCTAGAGATATACTCAAACCTAATAGTGACCTTAGTCTCATATCTAGTATTGAAAACCATGTATGACTAGTCAAAGGACAAATAAGCCCCAATCTTTGTAGTAAAGTCCATAGATAGACATAAATTAAAATATGGGATAGGTGTACAACTATTACATCTTGAGTGATGACACAATTTGGGAAAGCTACCAATGTGATCTTTAGATCTTTAACTATGCCTACCATTTTAGTGGGGGAACCATCCAAATGGAGAATGCCTTTTTCATTAGGTACATATTTAAGCCTCAGCGTATCTATTATGGCTTTAGGCATAACTAAGGTTGAAAAACCTAAATCTATCATATAATTGTGCACTAGGAAATTTCCTATAATGGATGATAAATAAAATGGAGGGGGATTGACAACCTTAGTGGGATGAAAAATATTATGAACTTGATTAGAAACTTGACTAGGACCAGATTGAATACTATTTGTAAAAATAATGTTCACTTTTTTTACTATCTCATTTTTATGAGAAGGCTTGAAGAGTTCTTGCTGAACAATATCTTTCTATCCTAAAATGGAAAGAGTATCACACATAGAGATAATGAAATTAGCCTTTTTCATATGATCCATAATATTAAAAAGGAAACTAGTACCTTTGGATTGCACATTGGAATTAGAAGCATCACTTGGTACTTGAGTGACATGATGAATAAAAGGAGACTTTTACTGTTGTCTCTGATGTTTGGGTACTTGCTGAGTTGTAGGATATTTAACAACTATATTTGAAATGGTAGGCTATTAAATAGTTTGTGGAGGTGGTGAAAAAGCCATAGGCTATCCTAAATTATCATTTAACATTATCCTTTTGGCCCTTGTATGGGTTGTAATTGGTCCATCTAGACTTTGTGTAGTCTATCCCATGTTTGCTACTACATGTTCAAACATATGCTCCCTTTATTGAAAATTTATGCACATGGTATTAGATGGTGCATTACCCATACTTCCTTGTTATTTAATTTGAGCTTTTGATGATGTCATGGTAGGAATATTACCTTGATTTATTAAAGGGCCTTGTGGTGTAGGAGGCATGGTGTCATGTCCTAAGAATAAAGGAGCATGCTACCAACCAAGGTCCTAAAACATTTCCCCACTTGTAACCATTACCATCTCATTAGATTATTCCCCTGATTGCCATTAGCCCTCTTTTGAAATATTGTTTTGTGTGCAGACCAAGGCTATCGATCTACTTGTAGTTATAGCTTTGTAGCTATTATAAGATATACACTGAGTAAATTAGCCTTGGGCTTGTTGGTTTGATGAATAAGGGGGTTGATTATAGGACTAAGTAGGGTATTGGATTTAGAAGAGGCCTTGGTATGAATATGGCCTATATGAAATCTACTGTTATCTCTCTAGAGCCACTAGTTTATTATTTTATGCCTTAAGCAAGATCTCAATCCTTGTAAATTCATCCACTTGGCCATCATCAGGTTGAAATTGGTTATTTGGAGTGGGTAGTGGAGTAATGGTAGGTGGGATTGGCTATAGTTCAAGAAAAAGTGGCATGAGAGGTCTTAGAATGATTTTCCCTACTTGTATCAAATAGTTTTATGCTCTTATAACTATTTCATAAGCCCCAAGTAGATTTGTCCCACCCATATATTGGATCATGACTATAATGTATGAATTCAATGCTCTCAAATAGTAAAGGAAATCATAATTGGATGTTGGATTAATGATGACAAGGATCCTATCCCAAGTCTTTTGGAATCTATAGTTGAAATCAAACATAGATTCTTGGGGTGCCCTTTTGATTGAGGTAAACTATTCCACAAGTGATACATGGTCACTTCTATCCTCAAAATGTTTACATAGGAACTCACCAAACTCACCCCAAGTATTGATTAAGGAAGGAGTTAAACTTATATAACATTTCAGGGCTTTGCCTTTCAAAGATGTGGCTAGTAGTCTCATGGCTACATTCTCTTGTGTAATGTGATGTACTATACAAAGGTTTGCCATGTCAATAATGTGATCTATAGGAGTGGTGTATTTTTCACCTATAAATTATGGTAGACTCTTCAAGGTGGCATAGGGATGTCATGATATTATTGAAGGTTAAGAGGGCTCCCCCTATTAAAGGGTACAAAATCCATATTCCTTGGTAGTATTGTGAATGGAATGGGAAATAGGCCTTTCCTAGAATAGAACCTTTTGAATGATGGTGTAGATTATGCTCTGTGGGGTGAGTGGCTTACGTTGTGCCTTATAACAGGGGATAAGGATTATCTTTCTTTCTTCTTGAGGGTGCTAAAATCTCACTAAAATGGAAGTCAATAACCCTTATATATGATCTTATTCTTCTTGGAATGTAGGTAAGGGACTAGATTTTGTAGGCTAGAGATGTTTAGAATCACCAGATGATCTTGTTGAGTGTCTGCTACACTTGTTAGCCAAAGATAGAACTAATTATTTACCTTTTTATTCAAATTTGTCCCACTAGGAATTCCATAATTGTTATGGATGTATATTTCACCCTATCTAAAAGTAGAAGTGTTCAAGTTATACTTATAAATCTAGTCCAACATGGGAATGACCCCAAGCTATGGGTATCATATAATGGGGTTAAATATCTAGGATTTTTAACAAGACTAGATCCTCAGATATAACAATATATTCCATTTTACTAAACCTATGTTATTGGGATGAAAAGGGAGAGAAATATAGAAATGGAAATCTATACTAAATGTGGCGATGCACCAAATGTTCAATAATCCACTTTTAGCCTAGACACCTCTATGAATATTAATGAATTTGATCAAGACAAGAAATGGTCAGATTATATGACAAGGTTGAAAGCATGAGTACTTTATATGAAGGTTAAAAAGAGACCCATGATTTGAAGGATAGAAATAGATAGGTCTATATAAGACACTATAGACTTATGACACTTCAAGAGGAACATCACTAGCTAACACTTCAGACAACCTACAAGAAACCAATAGAATTGAAGCAAGGTACATGAAGAACATACAGATGATGAATAAGAACATACACTCTACACATCAAACTTCATTAAAGAACACTTAAAATTCAACTAGAATCTAAAAACTATCTTATATTACTTCAAAATAATGTTACAAAGTGATTTTGGTAGATCTTTGCTATGTCCAACCAAGGGATATAAAATAAGATCTCAAATCTAGTATTTACATGAAGGAAAAGGGGAAGAGAGAGATAAAAAGACATTGAAGGGATCATTAATGATCCCAATACCATTTAGAACAACCATCGACGTAATCCTCCTTGACCCTAGTCCCACATTAATGTCATTCAATCCTTTTCTGGCATGATGGAAAATATGAAAATCAAGACAAATGTAGGAAATAATCTCAGATACCACATGAAACTTCTCAAGCTCCTCCATATCAAAGTCCTTTATTACAAGGGAAAAGTCTTCATATTTAGAACCATGCTAATGTTTACTTTTAGCAACTGATAGTATGGATTAGAATGCTCCCCCACTAATTATATATATCTACCTCCACTTTGAAATGTGAACCTAGGCCTACTATAGATTGAAAACTAATTTAAAATATTAGTTTTCCTATAGTTGATACATCTATATAGACATGTCTATATCATATGAATAGATATTATCCCACCCTAATCTATATTAGGTCTAGAAATACCTATTATATCATACATAGTCTTAATGGTACTATTTAATCCCAAAATATCTACTCTTGGTTCAACCTAGATCATCTTTAAGCTGGGTTCCATTCATACTTACCTTGCCTAGGTCAAAAATGGCTTTGTTGACTTACATCAAAAGTCTTGGGCTTACCTTTATTTAATTGGTTATTGACTATGATTCAGATCATTGACTCATTGACCTTTGATCACACCATTTGATCTTTATGGCATGGGCTAACATGAGCCCTTGAATCTATCTTTAACATATCAACTCTAACTGAGTTGTTACCATTTGGCAACCTAAAATTTACACTTAGGATACACTATCAGTATATTTACTCTCATGCTGATACCACATGGTGGCCTCTAAGCTCCTTGCACTTTTGACTTTCTCACATGACATCAGATTTAAATCAATGATTGAATGCAAGTTATTTATTTTCTTGGACCCATGAAAATGTTAGTCACGACTCACCATTAGATCTCCTATACTATTGAATATCGATCGTTGGTATTGATTTTTTGAATCCAAATAGATATTTTATGGGGATTAACTTTGATATTTTGTGTGCATGTCTTTGACATCCACATGAACATATTTGACATCTACATGACCATAATTTAGATATTTGAACTTCAACAACGACTTATCATGACTTGAATTTGATGTTTACACAACCGTTAATTGAAATCCTTGGGAACGTCAATGATGTCTACATGACCATCAATCTTTGGACCCCAATGGATGACTGTTGAGATTAATTTTTACACTTGTGTGAACATCACTTTTTTGAAACAATTTCTATGAGACAAACCATTCTATCGAAGCTTTTTCACTAGTGTTTTTATGTTTGTTAGAACTATTATTGTAGACATTCTATTTGAAATAAATATGTTCTCAAGGAAATTGTTATAGAATAATTTCCCCAAAATAAATTTGCCTTTATCTTTGGGAATTTTCCATGTATAAAATGTTTGAAAGAAATTGGGTCTTCAAAATTTTTGTTTCAGACATTTTATTTGAAGAAATTATGCCTTTAATATTTTCCCTAACACTTTTCCTAAAAATTTAGTTATTCAAAATTTTTGTTGTAGATAATTTATCTGAAATAAATCTGACACTTAGGAAAATAGCTATAATAGTTACCCTAAAATAAATCATGTACTTAATCCAAAATAAATGTTCAAAAGAATTGAACTTAGATAAATAAAATCCTAAAATATTTTCTAAGGACTTAGAAAAACAAAGGTTTTGCATTTAGCTTTTTAGCTTGTAGGATCTTCTAGACTAGTACAACTTGCCTTGCTATTGGATCTTTGAAGACTCGAATCAACTATGAGAAATTGAAGTTTGTGTAGACTTGTTCCATGACTTAGAACTGATTTGATCATCATGAGAACTTGATCAGACTCTTTACCTTATTTTTTAGACATGTCCCTAAAAATTTGACAAAATACACTTCAATCAAGCTTAAAGTGTTTCAAAAGCTTTGCAAGATATAGATAATCTTTGGACCACTTATTCTATCCAAGACTTGGTCCACGTACTCAAATCATTTCTAGGCAATATTTCTATGTGGGCCAAATGTGGCCAACAAGATCTAGGGGAAAATCTTGGTTATGAAAATAGTTATAAATGTCTTAGTACCAAGGGGTTTATGTGGGAGATTAGGATTAGTAATAGTATAAACCCTCTCTAAATCTTGTAATATTTGAGCAAGTTATAGAAGGTTCTCAATTGGGTTCATTTTAAGAGGCCCTACTGGAAAACCTATTGGAAATATTTAGTGAATATAGGGTTATTTGATTTATTGGTATGGTGAATCATCTATGGGTGATGAAAAATTTGTTTATCGATGTTTTTAAATATATAGTCCCTGAGCTGAATAATTGATTCAAATGACTGAACTGAATGTTAGAGATGAACACCTAAGTTCAATGACATAGCTGAACAACACAGATAAATGACATAGATGAATGACCAAGATAAATAATAGAACCAAACCATAAATGAAATAGCCTAAAAACATAGATGAAATACATATCCAAATAACCTAATCAAATGACACAACTAAATGACCTAGTGTTGGAAATATTGTCATTGATGTCAGGTCTAGCGTTGGTGATAAAGGCCCCATTATATTTAATAATGTTTTTAATATTCATATCTTAGATAATGTGTGTTAATATTTATTTAATATTAATGAATATATTTTTGGTTACATATAAGTCAAAAAAGGGCCCATTGAGAATTCAAAGAGTCACGGGGTAAAGACAAAAGAGGAATGGGATGCATTTTCTCATGAAGAGTCATCTTGAGGAATTTGAAGAGTCACCATGTGAAGACAAAAGAGTGTATGGCACATTTTTCCATGAAGGGACACTTTGAGGAATACAAAAAAACACCAAGATAATGACAAAAGAGGAAAGTACACATTTGCTTATGAAGGGTCACCATATGACTTTTCAATTGCAAGGATACGAAGGGTCATACAAGTTTGGTATTGTTTTCCATGAGGATTGAAGGGTCACAAAGGGTGAATGCCAAAGGTCATTTGGAAAGCTATAAATAAAGGCTTAAGAAGCCATTTGTAATATGCAAGAGAGTGCATGTTTTGTATTTGTTTTTGAAGAGACAAAAATAGGAGATATTGTAGAGTTTTATCATTTATTGAGTAAGCAACATTGAGAGATAGTTGTGTTTTATAGACAAGAGGGGTTGGTGATCCTGTGGGTTGGTGCTCAATAAATGGGTTGGTACTTCTATAATTTGGTGCTTGTTAACTTTGTAATTTGAGTTGGTGTTCATTCATATACTTGAGATTGTTCTTCGTGGTTTTTCCCACTTTGGGTTTCCAAATAAAAAATTGGTGTCTCTCTCTCTCTCTCTTGTGTGGTGCATATTATTGCTTCAATTTTATTGCATATCTTGAATGTGTGATTAAGTGGTTAAAGAAAAGAAATAAGATTAAGTAAAAGATATATAATTTAATGATTCACCCCTCTCAGTATATTTCATGCTTAATAATTGGTATCATAGTAGGTTCCTTTGGAAAAATGTTTTACATCTTGAAGGTAGATCACGAAAGCACAATGGCTGGATCACATGAAGGTTTTTATACAAATAAGGCACCTTTGTTTTATGGGACAAATGATGTTTTTTGGAGCATAAGGATGAATACTTATTTGATGGCCCTTAGATTCAACATATGGAAAGCATTAGTGGAGGAATATGAAGAGCCATAGATATTTGTAACTACTCTGATAGAAAATAAGGCAAGTGAAAAGAATGCTAAAGCTTTAAATGCTATTTTATGTGGTTTATGAGATTCAAAATTTGTTAAAGTTATGTAATGTAAATCTACTCATGAAACTTGGGTAAAACTTAAGAATATTTACAAAGGTGATGGAAAGGTTCAGCAAGCTAAGCTTCAGACTTTCAAAAGATAGTTTTAGAGTTTGAAGATGGAAGAGGAAGAAAATTTAGCAAGTTATCTTTTGCGGGTTGATCAAATAGTTAATCAAATTCAAGGTCTTGGAGAAAAGTTAGAAGAATCAATTATGGTTCAATTTTTTTTGAGATCTCTACCATTGAGATATGATGTAAAAGTTTAATAAATTGAAGAGATGAAGAATTTAGCCAAGCTAAAGATGGATGAGCTACATGGTATTCTTATGGAATATGAAATGTGGATCGAACAAGAGAAACCCTCAAAGAAAGAAGCTACTTTCAAGACATCAAAGAAAGAGAAGGCTAAGATTCAAGAATCAAGTGACAGTTTTAGTGATGATGAAGATGACAGTGGATCTCTATTCATTCACAAGCCAAAAAAGGGCATAAGTAAATATTAAGGAAAATTACCTTTTAAATGTTTTAATTATGGAAATATTGGACATTTTTCAACTAAGTGCCTAGATAAGGGTAATGGTGACAATGAAGAAGGAAAGTATACATACAAAAATAATTTCAAAAGAAAATTCAAGAAGGGATTCAAGAAGAAGAGTTTGTATTCTAAAGATCCTAGTTCAGTCAAAGATAGTGGAGTTAGTAATTCAGAAAAAAAAAATCTATTCATGGCCATACATGAAGGTGCCTCTGCAAGCAAAAGTATAGATGATCAAAAAGAAGAATAGGATGAAGCCAACGTGAATCTGGAAGGAGAACTCATTTTTGCCTTAGAAGCATTATAATATCTTGAGAAGAAGAATCAAAGATTAAAGCTCCAGATTGATAAAAATGAAAAAGAGTCAAAGGAAACAATTGAAGATCTACAAGCACACTTTGAAGAAGCCAAAAAGAATGAAAAAAATTTAATGGCATAGTTTCAAAAATTAATTAAAGAATGTGAAAGGTATGTTATTGAAATTTCTTCTTTAAAAATAGATCTTGAGAAAACAAATAAATCAATCAATGATAGAGCAACCAAGGATTCAAAATTTGAGAATATCACTAATATGTTGGATAAGATATTATAGATCAATGTCACATAAGATAGGTATCAGATTGGAAAAAGAGAAAGGGGAGGCCACTAATTTCATAGACAAGGGAAAAGGAAAGAGCTATGTTGAAGCTCTTACAAAAGAGAAAATAAAAAGGGAAGAAAGTAAGAATATAGAGGACATCTCAAACAAAGAGGGCTAGAGGGAATAGAGCTAAAAAAAGGCAATCAGGTTAGAGATATACAAATAGGTCATATTTTAATGGTTACTATTTTTATTGTAATGGATATGGCCATAAGAAAATAGAATGTCAAAAAAGGGCTAACAATTTTAGAAATAAGGAGAAGGAAAGTCATGTAGAGTCGAGCAAAAGCCACAACTCTTTTGCTTTTGTATCAGGATTTAATGAAGAGGCCATAATATGTTACAAGTGCAAAAAATTTAGACACATAGCCTTGTACTATAGAAGTGTGTTGGAGTCAGTAAAAAAGGACTAGAGTTTAAGGGCTTCAATCATCAATAATAAAGTTTAGATAGGTTCATGGTAGAAGAAACAACTTAAAAAATCTATATTGGTACAAACAACTTTACATGCAAAAAATGAAGAAAATCCATAGTTCATTAATAGTGGATGTTTGAGGTACATGATAGGAGACAAAATCAAGTTCATAACCTTGAAGAAGATCAATGGTGGCATAGTAAAATTTGAAGATAATAATATTGCCAAAATTTCTAGAAAAGGTACACTAAGTTTGGATAATGGTAGAACTAAAACTAAAAATGTTTTGTATGTAAAA
Organism: Torreya grandis; assembly: GCA_037957365.1. Lineage (NCBI taxonomy): Eukaryota > Viridiplantae > Streptophyta > Pinopsida > Cupressales > Taxaceae > Torreya > Torreya grandis. Next base: position 4,089,132 of record JARHVA010000841.1, read on the forward strand.
GGTTTAAGCATAACTTTTTGAGTGTAATTCAAATGTGTGATCAGGGTCACACACTAAATATTATGTATAAGGTTATGAAATTAATAGAAACAATTCAAATGTATTGGTTACAAATGCTTAGAAAATAAGCAATAATTTATATATGTTATCAAACATCAAAGGTCAAAGATATTATTTGAGTTAGATTGAATAAAGTTGGCTATGACACAGGAGAATGGGACACATAATTTTTGACAATCTTGTCAACATCAGTAAGAATCAAATAGCCAAAAATCTTCCAAAGATTACAAACCCATCTGACACACTTTGTGAATATTATCAGCATGGGAAGCAGGCCAAAAGGCAGTTCAAAACAAAAGAGTACTCGACCACTCATATGTTAGAGCTTATTCAAATTGATCTGTGTAGACCTATGCAAAATAAAATTACTCAAGGTGAGAAATATTTTATGTTTCTTATTTATGATTTTTTACGTATGACTTGGTTAATGTTTTTAAAGAAAAAATCAAAAGCATTCAAACATTTCAAAGCATTTAAAGCATTAGTTGAGAATGAAACCAATTTGAATATTAAGTGTCTAAGATCAGATCAAGGAGGAAAAGTCATGTCAGATTAGTTTATTGAGTTTTGTGAAGACCATGGAATAAAGAGACATTATTCAATAGCCACAACTCCATAGAAAAATATAGTAGTTGAACGGAGAAACAAAATAGTTTAGGAGATGGTGAGGACAATGCTAAATGAATCCAAGATACTAGATAAATATTGAAGAGAGGAAATTTCTAAAATAGTGCATATTTAAAATAGAGCATTATTGAGATTCAATAGTGACAAGACTCCTTATGAGATATGGAAAGGCAAACCAACAACAATTGATTATCTTAGAGTTTTTGGCAATAGATTCTTCACAAAGAGAACCAATGAAAAGCTTGGTAAGTTTAAATGTAGAGAAGATGAAGGTATATTTATTGGTTAGTCTTGTGAAAGTAAAGCTTATAAATGTTATAACAAAAGAACCAAGAAAATTGTTGAAAGTAAAAGTGTCAAGATAGAAGAAGATGGAACATAAATAATTAGTGATCTAGTAGACATTACTAAAATCATTGAAGAGAAAGATTTTGAAGAATCAGATGAAGATGAAAAGAAGGATAAAAAGGACACCAAAACTAAATCCAAATAGTTTTAGAGAAATCAAAATGAAAATGACATCATTAGGGACATAAATGAAATAATTCACACCAAAAGAATGATGGAAAGTGAATCTAAGCAAGTTAATTTTTTTTTGTTATCCAAAATTTAGCCTAGAACTTTTTCAAAAGATAGACATGATAAACACTGGGTTAAGGCAATGGATGAAGAATTAAATCAAATAAAAAAGAATGATACTTTGGAATTAATGCCTAAACCAAAAGATCACAATGTGATAGGAAAAAAAATGGTTTTAAAAAATAAGTTGAATGAAAATGGAGAAGTGACCAGGAATAAAGCAAGATTAATATGTAAAGGATATGTTCAGATTGAGGGAATAGATTTTGAAGAAACTTTTGTACCAGTAGCAAGGATAGAGGATTTTAGAATGTTTTTTGCATATATAGTGTTTAAAATTTTCAAAGTGTTTCAGATGGATGTCAAATCTAGCTTCCTAAAGGGGAATCTAGAAGAAGAGGTCTATATTGAGTAGCCTAAGAGATTTATTCTCTAAAATATTAATATCCATGTATGTAGATTGAAGAAAGCACTTTATAGATTGAAACAAGCTCCTAGAGCTTGGTATGCAAGACTTGATAAGTACCTACAAGATCAAGGTTTCAAGAGAAGATTTGCTGATAGTAATTTCTACATCAAAACAAAAGGTGAGTATCAATTGATTGTTGTGGTATATGTTGATGACATCATTTTTGGAGGAAATATTGAAAAGATGAAAAAATAATTTTTTGATAATATACAAAAAAAATTTGAGATGTCTATGCTTGGAGAATTGTCATTTTTATTAGTATTTCAAATATTTTAGTTAGATAAAAGAATTTTCATATCTCAAAGTAAATGTGCAAAGGAAATGTTAAATAAATTTGGTTTTAAGGATTGTGCACCAGTTGGCACATCAATGTATACAAGAAATAAGTTGATTAAGGATGAAGATTCACCTATTACAGATCAATCTTTATATAGATATATGATTGGTAGTCTTTTGTATTTGACAACATCTAGGGTAGACATCATGCATGTAGTAGGTATGGTTACAAGATATCAGTCAACTCTAAAAGATAATTATATTTAGTTGGTGAAAAGAATATTTAGATATATCAAGGGGACATTGGATTATGGATTGTGGTATCCCATAGGTAGAGATTTAACTTTGGTTGCTTATACAGATTCAGAATGGACAGGTTACTTGGATGACATAAAGAGTACAAGTGGAGGAAGTTTCTTCCTTGGTGATAGCTTAGTATCATGGCTAAGCAAAAAGTAGAATTTAGTATCACTTTCTACAAATGAATCATAATATATTGCAAGGATATTGTGTTGTACTCAAGTGATTTTGATGAAGCAAACTTTGGAAGATATCAAGGTAAAATATGATGAACCTATTTCTATTTTTTGTGATAACACAAGTGATATTAATATTTTGAAAAATCTAGTGATGCATTCAAGAACAAAACATATTCCCATTATATATCATTTCTTAAGAAATTAGGTTGTAGATCAATAGGTTAAGATGGAATATATCAGTATTATGGAGTAGATTATAGATATTTTCACAAAGGCACTACCAAAAGACACCTTTGATTATCTATGAGAGAATTTAGGAGTAATTTCTTTTAATTCCTACCATTGAGTATCAATATCAATTGAGGGTGAGATAAGTGTTAGCTCTAGGATAGGCCCTTTTCCATTGATGTCAAAGGAGGAGAAGAATAGGTATAGGTATAGGTGCAGAAAGAGGTGCAAAATAGGTACAAGGAATAGGTACAAATTACTACAGTAAGGTGGAGTTACTGTATGTTTTTTAGATGGTAATATGTGCAGGTTTCAAGATGTGGTAGTTTTAGTTTGAGGTTACCATCAATGACAAATGGGGATATTTTTGGAAATATTGTCATTGATGTCAAAGGTCTAGCATTGGTGATAAAGGCCCCATTGTATTTAATGATATTTTTAATATTCATAGCTTAGATAATGTGTGTTAATATTTATTTAATATTAATGAATATATTTTTGGTTTCATATAAGTCAAAAAAGGGCCCATTGAGAATTCAAAGAGTCACAAGGTAAAGATAAAAGAGGAATGAGATGCATTTTCTCATGAAGAGTCATCTTGAGGAATTCGAAGAGTCACCATGTGAAGAAAAAAGAGTGTATGGAAAATTTTTCCATGAAGGGACACTTTGAGGAATATGAAAAGTCACCAAGATAAAAATAAAAGAGGAAAGGACACATTTTTTTTATGAAGGGTCACCATATGACTTGTCAAATGCAAGGATATGAAGGGTCATGCAAGTTTGGCACCATTTTCCATGAGGATTGAAGGGTCTAAAAGGGTAAATGCCAAAGGTCATTTGGAAATATATAAATAAAGGCTTAAGAATCCATTTGTAATATGTAAGAGAGTACATGGTTTGTATTTGTTTTTGAAGAGAGAAAATCAAAAGATATTGTAGAGTTTTATCATTTGTTGAGTAATCAACATTGAGAGATAGTTGTATTTTATAGACAAGAGGGGTTGATGCTCCTATGGGTTGGTGATCCTATAGGTTGGTGCTTGGTAAAGGGGTTGGTTCTCTTTCAATTTGGTGCTTATTCATATACTTGAGATTGTTCTCCATTTTTCCCACTTTGGGTTTCCACATAAAAATTTGGTCTCTCTCTCTCTCTCTCTCTCTCTCTCTCTTATGTGGTGCATATTATTGTTTCAGTTTTATTGCATATTTTGAATGTGTGATTAAGTGGTAAAAAAAGAAATAAAATTAAGTAAAAGATATATAATATACTGATTCACCCCCCCTCTCAGTATATTTCATGCTTAACACCTAGCTGAGTGACAAAGATGAAAATCATAACTGAATGGCAAAGCCGAATGACCTAGCTAAATGACATAGATAAATGATGTAACTAGATGACACAACTAAATGACATAGATAAATGGAAAATCTAAATGATATAGTCAAATGTCATAGCCAAACAACACATTCAAATGGCCTAGTCAAATTCTTATGCCAAATAGTAGAGCTGAACATCACATCTAAATGGCATAATTGAATGGTGAAACCAAATGACCAAATCAGGTGTCATAGTCATTTATTTTCTTTGATCACTACTATCATTTAGTTTTGTGCTCCTCTAGTTTTTGTTCTAGGTTTTGCCTACATTGGTATCTTAGGGGATCTACTATATATATATATATATATATATATATATATATATATCTGATGAATTTAAGTGTAATATTATATGTTACTGTAAAGGGTTAGCCAGCTAACCCTCAACAAAATATATCCATAAAATTTTGGTGATCCAATCCCATCTACTGACCCTAAAAAAAAAGCCAAAACCAAAATCCTAAAAATGGAATATTTATGAATTAATGAATATTTAATTCTAAAAAAACCTTGGTTCTCAATGAGAAATTGACACTCTTTAACACTTCCAACAATTTGCACCATGGACCGAATTATTGCCATTACATTGATTTATCTATTATTAGCCCTTGACATCTGTTCAAATTATAGGGACTTAAAATATGACTTGATATTGTTCATAATGTGGTTTTAGGGCACAAGCTTTTCATCTCTAGTCTGGTACTAGTTTGTGGTTTGATTAATGATAAACTAAGAATCCCCATAAACCCTTAACTATTGGATGTCCCATTATATTGTAATACAAAGTCCTATAATAAGGGATTCATACTTGGCCATGTTATTTGTGAAGTTAAGTTGATATGAAAGGCCTTAGGAATGAGGTCCCCTTATGGTGTAATTAGTAAAATTATAGCCCTAGATCTATGGGATGTAAAGGAACCATCAAATTATAACTTCTATTGTTTAGGTTCATGAGCCATTTATTCTATGGTCATGATAGAATCATTTGGGAAATCAAATGTGAGTGGTTGAGTATCTATTATAGGAGTTTTAATAAGTTGATCTGCAATGGCCTTCCCCTTTATAGCCTTCTAATTTTAGTACTCAATATTAAATTCACTTAATAGCATGACCCATTTATCTATGCATCTAGTAAGAATTGCTTTGGACTAAAAATATTTGAGAGGGTCCACTTTAGAAATGATAATAGTTTTATTGTTCAATATGTAGTGTCATAATGTTTTGGAAGTAAATACCATTTCCAAAAAAGCCTTCTCAATAAGTGTATAATTATTCTCATATTCTAAAATTGTTTGGATTAGATAATAGACAACATGATCTTTTCCTTATTCATCATGTTCTACCAATAGTGCCCCTAGTGCATGTTTAGTTATGTAGATATAAAGAAGTAAGGGTTGACCATGTGTTAACAGTCTCAAGACTAGAGGGTTGGATAAGTATGTCTTAAGTTTCACAAAATATTGTTGACATTCAATGTCGCTCTAAAAATCAATACCCTTTTTAAGAAGTGTGTATAAGTATGACACTTGTCTTATAGTTATGAGATAAACATGCGAATAGATTAAATTTGTTGTTGTAGGCTAAAAAATTGTTTAGATTAGAAGGTGGAGACATTTCCATCATGAAATTGACCTTAGTAGGATCTAATTTAATCCCTCTATGTGATATAATGAATCCTAACAATTTTCCTAAAGTAATTCTAAATATGCACTTCTTAGGATTTACGTGGACCTTGTATTTATGAATTCTCTCAAAGATTATTTGAAAAACATTAGGATGTCTAGCATACATTCCAAGGATTTTTTAGTAGTGAATATTCATTAATTCACAAATATTCCATTTTTAGGATTTTGGTTTTGGTGATTTTTTAGGGTTGACAGATGGGGTTGAATAACCAAAATTTTAGGGATATATTTTTTTGGGGTCGACTTAGCAACCCTTAATAGTAATATATAAGATTACACTTAAATTCACTAGATATATAGTAGATCCCCTAAGATACCATCCTAGGAAACAAGTAGAACCAAAACTAGAGGAACATAGAACCAAATGATAATAATGAAAAAATAAAATGAATGATTGTGTCATCTAGTTTGGCCATTCAGTTCAACCAATCAACTGTGTCATTTGGTTGTGATAGTTAGCTCTGCTATTTAACATAGGCATTCAGCTAGGCCATTCAACTATGTTATTCAGCTATGTCATTTGATTTTACCATTGGCTGTGTCATTTGTCTATGTCATTAAGATCTACCATTCATTTATGTTATTCATCTATGTCATCTTTTTGTACCATTCATTTATGTTATTTGGATAGGTCATTTGTATTTTCCATTCGGTTGTGACATTCATCTCTATCATTTGGCTAGGTCATTTGGTTATGTCATTCAGCTAGGTTGTTCAGCTATATCTTTCATCTATGTTGTTTGGTTGTGTCATTCATGATTCAGCTCTATTATTCATCTTGGTTGATCATCTGTGTCATTTGGCTGTGTTATTTGGTTGCATCATTCAACTATGTCATTCGGCTTAGATGTTTAACTCCAATGTTTGGTTTAGTCATTCGAATCTATTGTTTGGCTCAGGGACACTATGGGGAAAAACATCGATAAAAAAAATATTCATCACCCACAGATGATTTACCATACCAATGAATCAAATTTCCCTAGATTCACCAAATATTTCTAATAGTTTTCCTAGCAGGGCCTCTTAAAATGAACCCTAGTAGGTTATTGACTTTTCTAGAATGTCATCAACATAGTCCTCAACTATATCATTCATCATGTCATGGAAGATGATAGTCATGGCATGTTGATAGGTGTCACCAACATTCTTTAAGCCATAAGACATGACTTGCTAACATAATGTTTCCCATGGCATTGTGAATGCAATTTTGTGTTGGTCCTCTGGGGCTATCTTGATCTGGTTATACCTAGAGAATCCATCTATGAGGGATAAAATATCATACCCTATAATTGATTTGACAATAATTTTGATATTTAGTAGAGGCAAATCATCTTTAGGACATGATTTATTGATATCTCAAAAATTAGTACAGACACATATGCTCTATGTATTTTAGCTTATTAAGAATATATTTGATATCCATTTGGAATAGTCTAGTGGTCTAATGAAGGCAACTTCCAATAATTTATCTAGATCCCTTTTCACTAAAATAACAATGCATGGGTATAACTTTATCAAATTTTACTTGACCAAATTATCATCTACATGTATTATAAGTAGATGTATGACTAAGGTAGGGTCTAGGATTGGCATGTTTAAATAAGCCCATGCAAAGATATGAATAAAATACCTCAAAATAGTGACAATATAGTCATGCTCTTCATCGATGAGGGATGATCCTAGATAAATAATCTTGGGATTTTCATAGGTTCCCAAGTTCACTTTAGTTGTATCTTATAAAAGGAGTGTGGAACCATCCTCTAAAATAGTAGGCAATGTTTGATATGGATCCTCTCTTTCAGTCACTAGTTGTGAGTCCCAAAGCTTAGGATAGTGAGAAGAATATGAGTCTGCTAGTTCAGGCAATGAAAAATTGGAAAATGTTTTAGGAAAAGTGAGAGAAAGATGCTCAAAGGATTTCTATTATTTAGAGGTAATATTGGACCCAATTATAAAGTTTGGACTTGGTGGACATTGTGCTTCCTGTGGAGGTGAAAAATTTCCCCATCTAAGAGAACTTAAAATAGGATTTCACTTAAGGGATTATCTTTATATTTAATTTTTCCCTAACTAATGAGCTCCTCAAAGGGATTTTCTCTTGAATATCTCAATGTTTTATCTTTTTTATAACCAAGGAAGTTTACCCACTCTTCAAAGCAGGCAATAGGGTCCTAGGAGAAGTTGAAGCCTTGCTTATGATATCCAATTAGTAATCCATATCTAAGTCCCATATACTTAAAAAGAGACTCCTCATTATGAAACTAATCTAGAGGTATAATATAATCTTTCTAGTTCTAATTTATAAGGTTGGGATGGTAAATGGTAAGTAGATAATAGGATTTGATAGCCATAATGGAATTAGAATCAAATAACTCAATGTCAGCTAGCTCATTGTAAGTTCTATAATGGGACTCTACATCACTACCATGAGTTTATTCATCAATAGATAAATAAGAATCAGTGTCAAAATTTATGAGGTCACCCCAAGGTGATATAACTCTAAGACCTTGATTCATAGTAAGTTTATCGATAGATAGAGGTTCAAGAATACGTTACTCTCATGGCACTAGGCCTTTATCTGCATAGTCCAAGATATCTATAATGTGATTAGGAGTATGGTACTTTAGATTTTGAATATAATTGGGTGAGGATATCATCATACAACCAATATCCTTTAGTAAAGGCCTCATAATCTTGATTTGGTGAAGTGGTTGGTATAAATACCATTGGTTGCTTCTATGAGCGTTTCTTTTTCCAAATCATGTTGGGCATGCAATAGATTTATAAAGGTTTGGGTCATCCATAGGACTTGGGTGATTTGGGAAACTTCCTAATATGAAATGAATCCTATATATTATACATGGAAATTCCATTTTATTCAATGGTAAGTTGGTTCACAAATGTTATAGGAAATGGATTAGTCGAGGTGGAAGCAAGATCTCTAGGGTTGATATAAATAAATTTAGGTGGGTCCAAAACTATTATTTTATTATTTTTGGATACAAATTTAGATCTAGATAAATAGTTATAATTTATGTATTTAGCCTCTAAGTGTTTTCAATATTGGTATGGCTACATATCAACATATATAAAGACCTTAATTCTTGAATAGGGGGACTTGAGGCACAAGTGTAAGGTAGAAGGGACTGCATGTAATTTATGGATATAAGGATGACCAAGAATCATATTATAAGGTAGTTCAATATCCATGACATGGCACAATGTATTGTGGGTTATATTCCCAAAAATTATTATCAAGAAATTTATCCCTGAGGACTCTCTTTCAACATTATCATATGTTTTGATCATGATTATTTCAAGATGCATATCCTTAGTTGTATATCCCAACCATTGTATCAACTTTAGTGACACTATATTTAGCCTTGAATCATTGTCTATAAGCAATTTATTGATCTTATGATGTGTAATAATGACTTCAATGTACAAGGTGTTATTATGGCTTGAACCAAGGGAAGATATATTTATTTTATCAAAAGTAAGTTATTGGCTTAGAGTTAGATACCCCACAAGTGTTTATAATTGAGTGGGATTTACGTCTTATGTACTAATAGACTATTGAAGGAATTCACTTAATATATTTATATAAACTTATAACATATGCAAAAGTTCTAGGATAGAAATTTACATAGACATTTTACTAAGTTGGTTATGAATTCTATACAACTTCTCAACATTAAGATGGGAAGGTTTGACCTTAGCTAGTATATTGTTTGATTTAGGATCAGAAGGCACAGTGATTAAATTTGGTTTAGTGTTAAAATAAGTTAAAGGTACTTAGAGGGTAACTCACAAGCATCAAGTTGTGATTTCACAATTTTGAGTCAATAGGGAGTTATCATAATTACAAGAATTAGAATTCACATGATTCAAATTTGGATCAGTAGTAAAATAAGGTAAAGGGCCTTGAAGATTAACTTATGAGAATCTATTTTTGTTTGCACAATTTTGAGTCAGCAAGGATTTATCATACTTAGAATAATTATAAGGCAAAGGGTTCAAATTTATCTCAATAGTAAAATAAGGTGAAGGGCCTTGAAGAGTAACTTGTGAGCATCTAATTATGATTGCACAATTTTGAGTTAGCAAGGAGTCAGTAAAATTAGAAGAATGGGATGATGGTCCATAAATAATAACCCATAAAAACTAAGGGGTAATATAATTACTTGAACCTGGTCTAGAATTACTTGAAGAAGAAGGTGTCAAACCTAAAATAAAAGGATCATTGATTTGCAAAACATTGGACATTTCATGGGGTTTAACCATAATAGTGGTAATGTGATTATCAAAAATATACACCACAATGCTATTATAATCATAAGGCAGCATGTTATATCCTAGGGAATTATCTTGGGTATTATGATCCTGATTATGATTACATTGATTTAGTTTATAGCCTTGTCCTTACTAGAATTAACCTTATCCTTGGTTTTGATTATTTCTTTACTACTATTGATTGTGTTTTGGAAACGGGTCTTGTAAATTCCCATGTCTTGATTTGTGTTATGCATTATTTTTTTCACTCTAAATTAGGTCCTTTATAAGATGCCTCAATTCTATATACCAATAAATGCATGGCCAATGACATGATGAAAATTACAGAACTGATCCTCCTAATACCAATATAGTTTTAGTTGATCTTTAGGGAATGGTTTTGGTACATCCCATATAATCAAATTTTCTACCACTAGCTTCTATAATATAGATTCAATAGGTTCTCCTAATTTATTGAATGGTTTATTATTGTTAAATACTCTATGTGGAGGTGCTCTTTGCAAAGTGGTTGGTGGACTAGGTTGTACTTTTAGAGTTGTTAGAGCATATACCATTTACACATGCCTTGATTCAATTATCCCATTACCTACCATGTTCTTATTTCTATTAAAAACCTTAGGTTTTTATGTATTAGTTGCTTGAACACGTGGTTGAGTTTGGTTAGATGTTTGACCCTGTGAATAATGGTAATAAGTTACTTTTTTAATCTGCATTCCCTTCTCAATGATTTCCTTGAATGTGTTATAAAAATGAGTCTCAAAGTATGGGACACATTAGGGTGTATATTTTGTGCACAGATGTTATTAACTACCTATATGGAAAATTGTGTTGGAAGCAACCAACTAATGCTCTATACTATTATAACTTTGTTACAATTCTTTCACCATCACTTTGTCTAGATTTGCATAAGTTGACCATTATAAACTCCTGTTTGATGTTATAATAGAAATGTTTGATTTTTTTTTTGATAGATCATTCCAATCTATCATCAATCCCTTAGACAATTTGAGAAGCCAATTTAATGCTTGTCTAGACAAACTATGTGGAAACAAGTATAAAAAATAAATATAGTTGTAGGCTATTTGTTAACACAACATGAAAAAGGCTTAAATGTGTTATCAAGGGTCACCCTTACCTTTATATTTTTAAAAATTGGGGGCATCAAAATTGAGGTGGAAAGGGTACCTGAAGAATGCTTAAATCAAAAGGATAAGGGCATAACTCATCAAAATTACATTTCTTAATTTGGTTACCTATCTCAAGCCTTGAGACTATTTATTTCATTGAATTCCATTCTTGCATTCTTAGTGAATTTGTTGGTGGGATATAATTTTTTTGGGTAAGAATGTACCCCCCTATGTGGTCCTATTAGGGATATGAACCATTTGGCCTTTTTTGGTTTTGGTTTACCCTTTGATTTGAGTAGGTCTGATGTTGTTGGCTTAAAAAGTTTTGTTGTGAGTTCCTAGAAGTTTGATTTTGATTCTTATGAATCTATTGTTGTGAATTATAGGGAACCTATTGATTTTGGGTTACTTATTATCATTTCACCAAAGGGCATTATCGTTGTTGGTTTGAATGTGGAACTTGTGTATTTGGGATGGACCCACTAAAGTGTTTTATAAAATACCCCAACCTGTGAGGATTTCTTAGTTATTTATTGTTCTGAATGGGTAAGGGTCTCCTGATGGTTTAATAAAGTATGGTCCATATCCAGTGAAACTTACTGTAAATCATCTATAGTTTTGTTTTGTTCAGTAGAAGCCATAAGATCCACATCAGATGTAAGATTGAGCAAGGCTTATTGTATTTTTTCTTACTCCCTAAAATTGGTATTATTGATAGAATTTAAAACACAAGAATTTGTTAGGTATACAACAAGTAGGTCAACATACCATTGACTATTTTTTTTGGATATTTGCAACAAGATCCTGATCAGTTGGGGAAGAATCCAAAAATTATTCTTTCCTTTTGTTAGTAGAAGAAACATTAGATTTTTTGACATGAGTAAGATGTTGCTCTAGATATTGCTCCTCTACTCGAATAAGTGTGTATAGTTACTCCATTGGTAAAGTTGGTAGAAATCTAGCTATTGATTCTATCAACGTGATGAGAGATTCATCCTTGTCTTCTATGGGTTATTGTTCAAAATAACCATGTTCAGATCCTACCATAGTGGGAATGTCATCAAACATGATAGAGTATTCCTCTCCATCATAATAATATTCTTCCTTGTAATTAGGGCCATAAGGTACCCCAATATGTGTATACCTTTGCATGTTTGAAGATAAGTTTCTACATTTGGGAAGTGTTTTGAGATTTGGTTTAGAAACATTTAAAATATGTTATTGGGATCTTTGATCAAACAAATATAAGATAAATTTGGACTAGTATTTAAAAATTAAATGGTGTGACACAACACAATTTGAAGAAATAAGGCCTGAGAAGAATTGATCATGCTTGGTCAAAATTGGTGATTAGAAAAGGTTAGAACAACCTTGGAGATTAGGGTGTAGGATAGCATAAGAAAACCTAAGTTTAAAGTATGTCAATACTATAAAAGTTTAAGCACAACTATGGTGGGATGTGATTATCAAATTTAGAAGAAGACTTTTTGGATCAATAATCTTAGGATGGAAACAAAAAAATTTAGGACATGAATTAACATAAAAAATCCTAAGTATAAAAACCAAAAAAATGGGTAGCACAATGGTGCACCATAGAAAAGAAAGTGAATGGTCCATGAATTTAGAGTGTGAGTGATCACACGATAAACTAATTTTAGAATAATAACATAATGAGAAAAATTCTAGAGAATGACCTTAAAACCAAATAGAAAATATCACCCAAGTTACTCAAACCAAGCCAAAGTTGTAGGCAAGACTCTAGTGTAGACCAATCATGTTTTGGATTAGAACTTAGAAAGGTAAGATTTTGACTATGGATTAAAAAGGACTTTAGATTTGTAAAGTGATGAATAGTCTACACTCAAACAAACAATATAATAATTTTTTTGGAAATACAAACACACATAATTTGATTTGTTTTGAACAAGGCTAAAAATGGTTTGAATTGATTTGAATAGAATAACACCTCATTGTTTAAAATATGGTGTATAACATGTGTTTAGGTTTGGATGTGTATTGGTACACACACATAAAAGAAATTTTTAGACTAAAAAAATAATGTAAGTAAACAAGAACAAGAAAAACATTGAAGTGTGTATCGTATCCTAAAAAAATTGACAAAGTTACATTACACTCTTAAATTTCATCAATATACTCCTTCAAAGGAAATAAGTTGTTAATATAATAAATTTAGATGCGCATGAAAAGTAGGGTTTTTAATCCCCTTCTTCTTTTAAGAGATCATACAGTGACATGTAACTTTAGGATACTTTCCCTAAACCCATAGTGATCCATGATAAATGGGGTTTATCTAAAAAATTATAAGTTTCACATGTTCTATATTGTCCTAAGTGTGGTTAACACTAGAGATGAAATCACTTCAATTGATTTCATGTCAGCTACCTTACTTTGAAAAGGAATGTTACTTTACATACCGACTCCATCTATGTACTTATTAGTGGAGTTTTATGTTTATCCAGATCTAACGTGGGTTTTTATTATGATCGAAGAGGCTAGTCACTCATCCCCCTAGAAATCATAGTATCACATGACCTGATTTATATACCCCATCATAGAGTGGAGTTGAATTATGTCAAGATATGAAATCCTAGGTCAATACTTCCCTAAATAACTCATGGGGAGGCTATGAATTCCCACCCACAAGTCAAGATGCAAGAAATAAATATAAAGGGACTTTAAAGGTCATTTTGGTATCACCTAAGTCACTCAGATCTTGGGGATCACCTTAGCAACATTCCTTTTATGTTTGGACTATGTGATAGAAAGAAATAAGAAAAGTGATTTTGGTCACCAATTTCCCTAAATGGGATAGGGGGAGAGCATATACACTAATCTTGGTTTGTAAAAACACATAATAAATAATAAATAAAATCAAAAGCTCTTAAGAGAACTTAATCTAAAGTTTGAGTTCATTTTAGAACACCATATGAAATATGAATTTAAATTTTCCTTTATTGTTGTAAACTGTAAACTAAGTGTCTTAATTCTAAAAAATAGAGTGTTAGTAGTCCATAAAGGGTGTATGATGTCTAAAATAACTTTCAACTTGTTGTTTTAACTCTCTATATTTTTGACATAGGGTGATAGTGTCATTATGTAGAGCATTCTTGCTATTCCATAGGGTGACCTCATTATTGACAAATAAATTATGCCATTTCATAGAGCATTATCACTATTCCTCAGAGTGATCCTGACACAAACTTTGGTCTAGGATGATCTCACTGATGATTAGATGACCTCACCATTCCATAGGTCAATTTTGCCAATTTATAGGTCAGTATCACCAATCTATGAAAATATAGATAGAGAACAAAAAACATAATAGTCAGTTCCACTATTTGCACACATGATCTCACTATTGTTAGGGGTAATCTCATTATTCCATAAGGTGATCTCACTAATGTTTAGGACTAATTTTCCAATTGTAGGTCAATTTTTCCATTTGGTTTAGAAGATATATAAATGTAAAATTAGAAGGAAAGAAGGGCAAAATAACCTCAAAAGAGGGCATGAATGAAAAATTATAAGGATAAAATGATGCATGAGATGTATGGTCCCACTAGATGTGACAAAATTTATAATAGGATTACGAAACAAGTTAACACATGCATTATTAAAGAAAACCCAAAATAATCATAAAGAACTAATGTGTTAAGCCTACTCCCTTGAGGAGCGATGTTAATAAACTCAAGGAACTAATTATGAAATTAAGACAATGCAATACCTTCTAAGTAGTGTCTCTCTTTAAAAAATAGTCAATAAGCATGCTTAGGCCCATATTTAGTGTTCCAAGTCTTTATCAATGTTATATAGTGTGTGCTTCCATTATCTCTTAGTTCACCAATGGCTTTGGTTCTTAGAGTTTTGAAATTAGGGGAATGAGTGAAGTTTCTCTAGTATGATTTTTTCATAATAACACTACTCAATTGAATCTTGATGAAGGTATATATACATAATAAGTTTACACAAAAATAGATCGAAAGTTATGGTCTTGGATCACTTATTTATAGTGTTTATAGAAATGAGGGAATTGATTTATGACCATCCATCTTGCGATAAATATGTGTGGACATAAATCCATTCAGTTTTAGAGGCTCAAGGCCTTAAATACTACAATTAATAATCATGGCTTGAAAATCCATTTTTTTTTATATTTACAATTTGAGTGTTTGACAACTTTTAGGGTGATGTCACTATTTTAGATATTTTTTGTGATGTCATTAATCTATATTTTATGAATTTATAAAAATATAAATTCACTAATCAGCCATGGGAATTTTTAATATGCATTTAAATGGGTTTAACTAATTAATCCCCTTTGATTAGGTTAATTACCATTTCTAGAATTTGGACAAGGTTATCTTATACAAGATGTCAAAAAATGTCAATTACTAGGTTGCAACATGACCAGAGAAGAATTAGAATAAGGTGATGATCACATATAGGATAATTCCCTATTTAGGAACATATTGATGTGAATTAAGAATTGTGTATGATGTGTGTAGGTGAATCAGAATATTTCAATGGTTTCTAGGGTTACCTTGCATTATTTACAAGAAGTCATTCTAAAAATCATTTAGACATGAAAGTGATAAAAATGGGGTGTCTACATCTAGAAATGTCCATATTTTATTATAGTGTTTAAATGAAATATAAATATTAGAGTAATAGTATAAATATATACCTGGAGGTGTACACCACACTTTGTCTTTGAGAGAAGGATAAAAATGTGTAAGCTAATCCAACCAAACCTATAATGACCATGTAGTATTCAATGTCCATAAAGTGAAAATTGAAAATAAAAATGTAAATTGGTAAATAAAACATAATAACAAGGAGTACACCTACATGTTTAAATGTACGTGGACCAATTCCATGCCCTATAACATTAACTTCTTCATGGTAACATTGGTAAACTATGATAATGTGTATGCATGAAAAAATTCACACCCCATGATCTAAACTACTTTGTGCTAAACTGAATATAAAATCCCATACATGCATATGATAAATTTGAGAACATGTATATTAAATTTATATGTATGTGAAAATTTACAATTTATGTTTAAGTAAACTATGTGCACTTGTATGGTATACGCAGTCAAGTATATCTAAATATATACTTTATAATCCCCTGTCTCTATAAAGTAAGTGCATATTCATGGAACATGACCCCATAATTTATACCAATGTGTGAATATTTGTCTCATATCTGAACCAATTTGAAATATCTAAATCTTATATACTATCCTAAAATTTGATTTTTATTCTCATGGAGGCTTAAGTATCTATGAAAAATCCCACTAATATATCCCTATTTTGAGATGAGGGATGTATCTTGTGAGTAACTCATCTCAAAATAGAAAATAAATGTATCATGTCATATATAAAGATATAATCATGTATAGTCATGTAACATGTGGAGAATATGTCATCATAGCAAGTGATATAACATCAAATCATGTATGTAACATGTGAAATGTAAGGGAATATAATTTTTATGTCAAGACATATATAATAATTAGGTAATAGTAATATCTATCTCTGCTAAATAAGTCTACTTAGTATAAGGTGCATGATAAAGATCATAACACCACATTAATATGGAGAAGTTTGTGATATGGATCATGACACCACATTAATATGGAGAAGTTCATGATATGGATCATGAAACTTAAAAAATCAAAAATCACATAATTTACACATGCATTGCCACTCAATAGCATAAAATGTCACACATAAGGACAATGAGCCACATGCAAGGGATAAAACATATCATGCAAATAAGACCATGGAGCCAAAAATGAGTGTAATTATGACACATAAAAAATTATAAGGAGCCAAAAAAAATGAAATAAATTGCACAAAAATAAGGCTAAGGATCCAAACACAAGGGAAAATAAATGCCACAAAAATAAGGCCCAAGGGCACACACAAGGGACATCAAGATGTTGCAAAAAATGAGTAAAATGGGAACACACAAAGGACAAGCAATAAATAGTCTATCGTGAAATAGTAATAACATCAATGAAACATAGAATTATTGAGAACTATTCTACACTATCCATGTATATCAATGCAAAATCATAGTAAAGTAACATATCCATGTGCACTATGTAATAAATGAGTAACTAGCAAAGAATGTGTAAGAAATTAATGTAGCCCAACATGTGAAAACATCATATAACTATTTAACCTGTGATAATATGATCTATGAAATAAGATGTCCCTAATATCAACATGCCTCCTAGGTACAGGAAAGTCTAATATCTATGTGTTCATGTGTGATTAATATGTCTTGTATCACACTTATATAATGTGAAATGCATGTGTGCATGAAAATAATTTACATATATCAAACATGTGATAAATATCATAGTAAATAGTTTAACTAGCCATCATGTCATGCTAATGTCCTAATTTTTTATTTTTTTTTAGAAAAGTTGCACTAATTATCCCATCAATGGGATAGTCATGGGGAGTTCCTATGTCACATGCTATAAGGGTCACATTTCATGAGAAAAAATTAACAGGTGTAGGTATATTATAATTTGAAAAGGAATTAAGTGATATAATTTAATTATCATCATAATTGATCATAAGATCCTATGTGTGTTATGAAACTCTATAAGGTCTAAGATTTTGTGGGGTCTATTGTATAGTAGGAGAGTGTATAAGTGTTTGTGTTCACTATAAGACATGCTAAATTATATATGATAGTAACTTTGATATGTGATATAGTAGATAATGGCTTCTTTGTGTCTTGATTAAATCTATGTTGTAATGATTACTAAAAAATTGGCTACCAAGGAGAGTCAAGAACTATCCTTTGAACTGAGTTTATATAGAGATTCTAAATAGATGTAACAACTACCTCTATATGATGAGATTGAATATATATAACAACTATGGTCCTGATATGGGTAGAGGAAAAATACCTCTACATGTTATCATATTGAAATAAATCTAACATAATGGTATTTAAGTAAAACACATGCATTTATGAAACTATCCCATGAAACCATTTAAACAAATCACCTATGGTATAAAAATGTTATTTGACCATCCTCTTAGGAATATGAATACATTGTTGTCATACATCACTGGTTGATGGACCTTTTTAAAAATAAATTTAAATCATTAATTTTTTTTTTATTTTGATTTGTGTTTTAGTTTAATTATTTCACTTCTTGGTCTTGAACTTCTTGCTTTGTCTTTAGTATCCATAATTGCATTGGAGATATTTTAGCTGAATCTTTATTTGTGCCTACTTTATAATTTTTAGATGTAAGTACATCATATTGGAAGTAAAAGACATAGTCATATGGATACTATAAAATTACTCTCCCATCTTTTGTAATCATTATTATCCCAATATGACATTGCCTTGTGCTATAGTATTGTGTATATATAATAATGTGTCAACCATTTTAGGCTCTAGATAAATCTAAATGTTAACATGCCTCATGGCATGATCATGTGTATCATGTAAATATAGTTCATTGTATCTAGAATAATTAATAAATATAATTGTGAATGTATTATATTATTGCTTATCATTTACAATAATGCCTTCTCTATGTTCACCTCTAATAAGGGATCAAATGAACATTGGCTCCTTAAGATGAATTTTTTCGGAAACATCGACCCTTTTAGCATGCAAACTAAAAAAATATATTCTGCTTGTAACATTTTCATTAGAACCTCAATGGACCTTTGGATAATTTGTAGGAACATCCTAATATATCTCTGTCTTTACCTAATGGGAGTGGTTGAAGATGTAAAATGTGACCTTATTGACCTAGTGTCAAATTTTTAAATAATAACAACCCCTATATCCACAAGTTGTTGAATCTTTTATTGTAATTCATAGAAATTTTTATCTTTATATCCATTTATATGATTCTATTTATAAAATGGTCTTTTCCCACTCATTTGATGTATGGGGAGGGTTAATATAAGAACTGAGTAAATTGATTATCTTCCTATCAAATAATGTTTGTAAAATAACACTTAGTCAATCTTTGAAACTATCAAACTTAAGTATTTGGGTTTTAATTGTTGTATAGTTGTTTCTTTATAACCCATGTCATTTTATTCTTTCCTTTTGTTAAGGACCTTAATTAGATTGCTTTCTATATTAGATGATATAGTTGGTTCTAGTTATTTATGGATAATTTTATTC
Organism: Torreya grandis; assembly: GCA_037957365.1. Taxonomy (NCBI): domain Eukaryota; kingdom Viridiplantae; phylum Streptophyta; class Pinopsida; order Cupressales; family Taxaceae; genus Torreya; species Torreya grandis. The sequence goes on from JARHVA010000841.1 coordinate 4,108,540, forward strand.
TTTGGTGAAGGTGAACTTGAATCACTTGAACATGTTACTTTATGTGACTCATAATTGAAATCAAATTCATAGTTTAAAACATCCATAAAGAGTCTCTCAAAGGAAGGATAAAAAATTGTACATTGTTATTTCCTTAAGTGGAGACATAAGACTCTTTCTAACTACAAATTGGTTTTCCAAATTAGAGGGTTGACACTTTAAAGAGTGTAATATATTCTTAAATATTAGAATTTAATCTTCAATAAGATCATCATGACCTTGATTTATACTTTATAAATGTTCCAATGTGAATTTAGTGACCTTTTTTTTATTAAAATTGGATAAGGAAATATCTTTTGGATTCTTAAAATAAGGAAATGAGCCACTAGGGGTAATATATAATCAATTTAATGCCTCATTTCCTAAAATTTTGAGGAAATATTTTAATAATATTTATACATAATCACTACATTTCTCAAGATAAAATGTATATTGCATCTAGTGATTACTAGGAACTCCATGACCATCAAACACTTTGAACTTAGGCATGAAAAACCATTTTTGATAATTATAATTGAAAATTATTCATGTTATTGGCTATTTTAAGATGAAATTATTACTCAAATTAGAATCACATGATCTAGATTTTAAAATGAGAGAAAATTCTTGCTTTTAGAGATCACCTATAAAGTACATCATGGAATTGATATGGATAGTAGGAATGTTAGTGGATTTGAAAGATTCATTAATTAGTTATAAATCACCGTTTATATTAAACATTGGTGTAATAGTGTCATAAAAGATATTTATATCATCACATTTATTGGGATAAATCTCAATGAATACATCATTGCAATCATTGTATAATTTGGAATCATTTTCTATGGGCTCTTCATTACAAAAATTGGAATCACTTTGTATGGAAACTTATTTTATTAATTTTGAATAAAAATATATGGAAGAATCATTACATAACATAGGATTATCATTACATTTATTTAATTTAATAACATCATGGTGTATTTACCTTTTATACCTTTTATGTTATTTTTAATCATCAAATAAGATGAATTTACTAGGTAAACCACTATGGAAAATAATGTGTGCTAAATGGTCTTTAGAGAATTGTTTATGTGGAGTGATATGATGTAAACCATAATTAAGTGTATTTTTCTCATTCACATATTATTTTTTTAATACAAAATAAAGTAGTGCCTTAACAAGGGTCAAATAAAAAACCAACCAATCTAAGAAAAATGTGAGGAATTTTTATAAATGTAAAAAGGTTTTTGATATAAAATAATAGATTAATGAAACCCAAAAATTATATTGAAAATAGATCCACCCTTAATCCTCTAGAATGAATTTACTAAACATAGTAGATTTTAAATTTCAAAAAATCCATATAGTGTATGTCAAATAAAAATAGGGTTTTTATACACTCAATACAAAATACAAAACATCTAAGTGTTTGAAAAATAGAGGGGTTTTAAATTAGATATGAGATGAAAAATGAGGAAGGCAAGCCACAAACTTAAGAGAGGAAGCCCTGATAGGAAGATGAGAGTGAAGCTCTAGGGTAAAAGATAAAATCTTATGATTTGCATATGAGATAAGGGGAAATAAAAAATTGAGAATGAAACCCTATGAAAAACTCTTAAACACTAGAAAGTGTTTAGTCTATTTTTAATTGAAACTATTCAAATTAATAGATATTAAAGTATTGAAATGGAAATGTTAGATTACATAGATATGATATTAAAATACAACAATCTAATTTTTTTTACATATTTGTAGTTTGATAAAAATAGTAAATGAGCCTAATATTATACAAACCTCCATAAAAAAATTAATTATGACTATGCAGGCTAATTGTGATTGGAAACTAATTCAAAGCATCTATGTATTATGTCACATATAAAAATAGTATTAAAATTATACAAGGAAAAGGCCTAAAAAGGAGGATAGGGATGCACTATGGCTTTGTATACTAATTGTGGTTATATCCTAATTGAATCTTTGCCTGATTTATCTATCTAGGTTGGTGCGACTACTCGAGAGGGTTTTATAATTTTGTGTGGGAGTCAAAAAGATGTGTATAAGACTTAGAAAAGATAAAACCCTAGTCATGCACAAAAAAATAAAATAAAATATCAAATTCAAAGGGGAATAAATAATCTATCCTTAATTTTGTTTTGTAATCTGAGTCCTACCAAAATAGCCCAAATGGGCCTTAGACTGATGTAGTTATCCCTCCTTGTGTGATTATGTGATCCATGATTTTGAAACTATATGAAAGTAGCTATAACATTGATGTGATGCTTGAAAATGTATGCCATTTATCTATAATAAATTATATCTAGACTTGTTTTATGGTTGTCATAATGCAACAAAGTTGTAATTGGAATAAATAATACTCTTTTGTTCAATGTGATGTAGAATTACCAAGTGATTACTATATGTATTTGGATAAGCCTTAATTTGAATATAATGGGAAATATTTGAAATATTTTTTGATATATAACTTTAAAAAATGCATGAGAGAGATATTGTGAAAAATATCAATTTAAAAAATTAACAATTAGAGCGTGGGGAACAAGGTCATAATGAAACCATATTCAACATAGAGTGGACTTATTATAGATTACTAGAGACTATAGGGATAGGTATAACAGGGCACTGTATCTTGAAAAGGGGTAAAAATTGGTCAAAATAAGGATGTTTATATGATATTTTTAGTGTTTTAAAATATAGTGAAATAGATTGTGAGTTAGCGAAATGGTGAATAAACCAAAAAGGCTAAAAATGTTAAGATTAAACATTGTCAAGTACTTAATGATTAATTTTATGTGTCCACATTTTACCCCACTTTATTCTAATAATGCACAAAAGTGAAATTACTAAACAAAATGTGAACCTAAGTGTGCATACATAATTTGTATTTGGATTCAAAACTTGATCATGCAAGATACCTTAATGTAAAATCTATAAAAATAAAATTGAAATTAGTTATTGTCCATATTTAAAGATATGAAAATTTAAAATTTTAAAATTATAAAGAAATCAAGGAAACTATACACTTGAAAGAGTATACAATATAGTTACCCTATTACTTGAAAACGGATAAGTGTTTTCCCCCTTGTTGAAGCATTTAGAAAAATGTTAAACATATGGAAAATTAAGAGTGATCAAGTATCAATTTTAAAAAATTTAGATATTGAGTTTAAAATATTGTATGCTCCAACTTTAATTTGACCTGATAATGTACTCTATAAAAAATTGAAGGGTTGGAACCACCAACTGTGGGTCACCACATCTTGACAAAGTGAAACCATAGATGTTGAGTGTCACTAGAATCTAACATGATCCACTTGCAACATGAATAAAAATCATGCCACTATAGATGAATCTAGATTCTATTTTAAACTTTGAGACTTCTAAACTTAAGAAAATTTTAAACTTTGAAACTTTTTGAATTTATAAAATTTGAAATTGACATGTAGTAACATTAAGAATGTGAATGATTACCATGTCCCATGTATTATACTAAATTAATATTTAATTTCAATTTAATTTTTAAACTATTAAAACCTACAACTATTTCTAAAAATTGTAAATGTAGGAATGTGTGCACATGAATACCACATGCCCCCATAATCTATTTTTTTTGAATCATCTTGTAATTTTTGAAACTATATAGTGCCATAGTAATAATAAAATATTTTTCATGAGAAATTAAATTCTAAAGACAATTTCAATGTGATACCCCCCTTTTGAGATGTGTAATGTATATTTAAAGTCACTTATTTCAAAATAATGAATATATTAAAGATAAAAGTATATAAAATAATAATGAATATTTGAATTGGTTTGCATCATAGTATTTGAATATAGTATTGAATTTACATATGAATCATATGTTAGATTGATCTATAATTGAAGCACATAAGTAAGATGTGCATGATATACATCGTGACACAAAAATAAAAGAATAGAGTAAGAGTAATACATGATATGAATCATGGAACTATAATAACAAGTAAGTACATACAATCCATGACATATATTATGAACATTTTTGCATATAATTTCACATATAAGACCAAAAATAAACATACATGGGACATGCTAATGTCTCATAATACACAAGGCCAAGGGACACACATAAATGGAATAGATATGATATATAATAAAAAAAATCACACACATAATAAAAAAATAAGATGCAACCTACACACATAATAAAAAATAAGCTTCAACCTACACACATAACAAACAAATAAGTTGTAACCTATCATGTAATAATGTAATAAAGAATCATAAAACAAATGAAACTAGTTTATATCAATGATATGTATCTATGTCATTGATAACAAGTAGAATTTTCATGTAACACATGTATAGTATGAGTTATTATAAAAATATTTATATGATATATAGCTCAACAAGATATAAAGGTTGTGGATACATCCTATTAAATTATTCAATGAGAATGAAGAGATGCCCCCAATTTAGCAAGGTTGTTGGGTAATGAGGAAATCTTGGCATAAAAACTATATAAAAGTATGTCCTATATCACATTCAAATAACTCATGAAAAGTAATGTGCATTTGAAAAATTGAAATATATTATTCATCTAACATAGAATAAATAACATGTGGAGATAAGTAAGCTATCAACAATTAAAAATATTTCATAGGTCATGATTTTGATTTTTTTTTATTTTTTGAATTATTTTCAAGTTTTGAATTTTTACACACACACACATTAAATTATTACATGTTTGATTTATTTTTCCATATTTGACCCTTTTTTTTTAAAGGAATTGAAATTTTGATTAAGGAGTAAGGCTTTGAATATATAGGAAGAAGAAAGGATTTGAGCAATACTAAAAAAGGCGCTTAGTCATTTTAGTGAAAAGAAGAGGAAAATCCATGTACCCTCAATATATGTGCAAATGAGTCATATAAATGTAGCTTGGATGAGTAAGGTAGATAAGAATTTACATGCTTGTCATGGGTAAGAGATAAATGTGATAATATAAATACAAATAAAAGTATATCATGATAAGTACTCAATAGTGAGAAAAAATAAGTATTGAAAGCATTTGTAATATAGTTTCTTTGAATTGGTTTTAAAATTAAGAGGGAAAGTTACCAAAGTGAAAATTAAAGTCAAGGGCTAGAAGAACGCTTGGATAAGATATAAAAGAATTATCAACTTGGAAGTAAAAGAAAAAATATATATGTACAAAGGAAAATGCAACTATAATCCAAGGATATCATCAAGGGTATACCTATTTATAAGCCCTATATGATCAAAATCATACAAATATTTTGTATTATTAAGATCATAATCATTAATGTAATCATATTCATAAGATAGAATTAACTTCTTGGGTTGTTCTTGAATTTTTGATATGCCATTTTTATTATCTTTTGTATTTTTATATGAGAAACTTACAACACCTTTAATTAGAGTTATTTTTTGAATATGTTCATCATTTTAAAGATCTTTTATCTTATTATAAACTAGATAATGATAATGTATTATTGGTTAAAGATTATGAAGAGAAGTAATTTATGATTTGAAATTATCTTTTTGTTTTATGTATGAAGTAGATATAATGTTTGATTCCTTATCAACCCGATTCATATCATTAGACTTTGCACGAATATGTTGCTTTGGAAAAAAATTCATGATAAATATTTTTAAAAAAATACTTTGTTGCTTATCTTGAATTTGTTATTGCAACTTTTATTTTGGTAATTATTCTTTTTAAATAGTGATTTTTCATCTTGTTCTTTTTATAATTTTGATTTTTGAATCTTTTCTTGTTCTAAATTTTATTTTTGTATCCATATTTTCTCTTTGTGTTAGTTTTGTACTTGCATTTTAGGAGATGAAATATAAGTGGGTTTCTTAATTAATTTATCTATTATGGGATCACCACTAGCAATTATATTATTTATTTTGTTCTTCAAAGACAAACAACTATATATATGATTCTCATGTAATCAATGATATGCACAATAGTATTTTGATCTTATTATTAGAGGAATAAAAGTTAATAGTCTCAACTTATTTCAAATAATTTCTCTTAGAATCTCATTTGGACTTTTATTAGCCTTTTATCTATTTTTTGAAGAATTAATTGTAGATGTAAATTGTTTATGAGGCACATGATAGTTAAATGAAGAAACATAGCTCACAATAGCATAATCTAAATTATTTTTATATTTTATATAATTTTTAAGTGATATAATATTTGAAATAAAATATTGATTTTGATTTCACAAGTATTTTATCTATTTTATAATAGTGATGATTTTATCTTGAAGGCTTCACAAGAATTTTTTTTAAGTATATGTAATCTATATGAAAACCATTATTCATTTAGATTAATAGCTCCATTTATTATACATGAGTTACTTCCTTATTTTTTATCAATATAATTGAGATAATTATTACTATAAACATAT